>LR812538.1:8553799-8728799 GCA_903798195.1 Danio kyathit | reverse complement strand
ACTTTGTAATATGTGCAGAATGTGGTTTTGCATTGTCTTGCTGAAATATGCACTGGCGTCCCTAGAAAAGAAGGCAGCATATTGTACTCAAAAATCACGATGTACTTTTCAGCAATTAATGGTGCCATTACAGAAGTGCACATTTCCACTGTGTGCTGGCCCATCCCAGATGCCTCCGAGCCATAGGGCTTTCTTTAGGTTACAGTTTTCACTGGCATTTGTAAATGTAACTACGTATTGTGGTACTTTGCCAAAGTAGTCCTGAGCCCATGGTTTGAATCAGTGGCCTTCTTGCTATGAAGCAACAGTGCCAACCACTGAGCCACCGTGCCTGGCCATTTTTATATTGTATACTTTTAATTGTTTCTGTGCATTCTGGAATATATTAATTAATACTGCATCAGTGGACCCCCCATGAACCATGATATGCACGTATGTATGCTAACAATAAAAACTAACATCTACAACATTTTAAAAATGATTCCAGCCATAGCAGCCTAGAGTAGTTTGACACAAAGCATGATGGGCTATAGATGGCATGCCTGCCAGTCAAAATGGCAGAAAGGCCACTTTGCAGTTTATTCTGGCCATGAACCATGACAGAAAGTGAATGTTTGAGCAACAAGCAAAAGTGACCGGTCCACACAAAGTAGCACTGTGCTAATCACATCAGTAAATAAATCCATCATTGCTAAGGCTGGTCAGTAAACCTCTTGAGCACAGTGGCTTGAGTGTGTGGCTTTGCTAGATCTCTGTGACTTTATCCTGAAGGATGAAGGGCTCTAAAGGCTCACATTATACTCACGGAGGGACCCAGAGTAAATGACAGGATGATCACTTCTGCTTATCACTGCCCTTCGTCCTGCATACATCAGAGTCAGAGCTGGCCAACAACACTGCTTCTGTCACTGCTTTGTCTATGTGGATCAGCTTGATCTAAAAAAAAAAGAACATTCAATATATATATATATGAAGAGTTTGGTTGCAAAACGCGATAAACACCATTTTTTGACATTTGGATTTTATTATTGGAAATCATTGCTCAGATGTACCTTAATCTATGTGTGAATTGCTGCCATTAATAACATTCAAGAATGTACGTTTTAGGCCTACTTTAAAACATATTTTTCCACAAAACGCGATATCCGGCAGACCAGTTTCTTTACAAAGTGCGATATAACGGTTATAGACAGGGCCGGAGCAAACTGAACTGGAGCTCTAGGTAAAAGATGATCATGCCGCCCTCAAACTGAAAGCGAAAACGAGAGACGGGTGTGATTGTGCGTATGACAGCAAGGACCGGGGCGGTGGGGAGATTGTCGCAGACGCCGCCTATTCTGCCGCCCTATGAGGCCGCCTGGGTTGCCTCTATGGACGCGCCGGCCCTGGTTATATAGAACGTTCAGGATGCTGCGCGAGTTCAGCATCTCCTGGGAAGAGAGTCACCGCCGGTGAAGTGCTCCGAGTTTGCTCATTAATTTAACGATAATATCAAAACAAAAAACATATTTTTAAAAAGAGGATTCAATAGGCTAACTAAAAAAACGTTTACTATTTAATTGTTTATACTGTAGGCGAGCTGTCAGTCACGTAGACTACATATCACTGATCAGCTGCTGTCTGTCAGTCAGGGTATCAAAGCTTCAGAGTCAAGCTATAACGTCATGGATTTCGATGTAGTTTCTTAAAAGCAGGGTTCGACAATAAGGATGGCAAATGCGATCTTAGAATCGAGAAGCAGCACGACTGACAAATATAACTGTGTTAGCGCGAGCACGTGAATACCGAATGAGAGGATCACTCGCTCCAAAAGCTGATGTGATGCGAGCGACTGTTTAAAACGCGTGCGCACTCCCGTTTCCTTGCATGAAGCTGTGCCTGGAAACGCATCTGGTGTGATCGGTTAATCTTACTTATCAAACAAAACATTGATTCGCTAGCTTTTCTTAATAATATTACAGTAGTAGAATATAACCTAAGGTGGATATATAGCGTTTTGCAAAAAAAAAAAGCTGTTATGTTGTGTACGTTCTGGCCAAAACTAACTCAATCTTTGTATATTTTATTCCATATATTTATGATCTATTGTTTTTTTTTTAACCAATTTAAGATGTTTGACAATGTTAAGATAAATATGTTGCATTTTGGTATGGTTTATGACTTATTTATGAACTATTTTTTGGACATAAAATTGAATAAAAAATATCCTGGATTTGAAGAACATGTGTTCCTGGCCTTCACTGAGCTCAAGTAATAGTTTAATAACCAAAAATTGTGAAGGAACTTGACTGTTGATGTCTTACATAATAATGTCAAACACCCAACATATATATATATATATATATATATACCTGTATGTATACAGTTGAGGTCAGAATAATTTGCCCCCCTGTTTATTTTTTCCCCCAATTTCTGTTTAACGAAGCCAAGACTTCTTTAACACATTTCTAAACATAATAGTTTTGATAACTCATCTCTAATAACTGATTTATTTTATCTTTGCCATGATGACAGTAAATAATATTTGACTAGATATTTTTCAAGACACTTCTATACAGCTTTAAGTGACATTTAAAGGCTTAACTAGGTTAATTAGGGTAACTAGGCAGGTTAGGGTAATTAGACGAGTTATTGTATAACAGTGGTTTGTTCTGTAGACTATCGAAAAAAATCTAACTTAAAGGGGCTAATCATTTTGACCTTAAAATGATGTTTAAAAAATTAAAAACTGCTTTTATTCTAGCCGAAATAAAACAAATAAGACTTTCTCCAGAAGAAAAAATATTATCAGACATGCTGTGAAAATTTCCTTGCTCTGTTAAACATCATTTGGGAAATATTTAAAAAAGAAAAATCAAAAGGGGCTAATAATTCTGACTTGGGCTACAACTCCATTCAGGCACCACACACACACACACACACACACACCTGTTTCTTCTTTGATTACTCACACAGATGGGAGCTGCTCAAGTATGGACTACATGGTCTATATGTAGAGCACTCTCACACAGTCTTATTTGGTTCATACCCTGTAACATTTCTTAGCGCTTCCTATGTCTAGTCTATCTGTGTTCGACCCTTGACTTGTTTTATTGTTTACCCAGCCGGCTGCCTGTCTTTGACCATCTACCTGTTACTTGATGGCACTATAGGATGTCCCTGTATGTTAAAGTTTGCTCCTGATTGTGACCATTGCCTGCCTGACCATTTTCTATATAATAAGGTACTGCACATGCATCCTTTGTTGTCCAGCATCCTTGTATTAGAGGGACACACTATATTAAACCTACATTGTCTAAAAAAACTAAACGTTTCAGTCATACCAAGAACCTTCCGCAGAAAAGGGTTTACGACTTACTGTGAACATTAGGGGCACATTGTTACCTTCTTAAAATGTGGATGGAATGTTCTAATAATGTTGTTAATACACTCTAAAAACATTAATATAAAATGGGAAAACATTTAGAAAAATGTTCTTAAAACCAAAACAACCATGATAATACATCATCTCAAAAAGGACATTTAGATGATTCAAAGAAGAAAAAAAAACATTATATACAGTTGCAATCAGAATTATTGAATTATTGATTATTTTTTTAAATTTTTTTAATATTTCCCAAATGATGTTTACCAGAACAAGGAAATTTTGTCTGATAATATTTTTTCTTCTGGAGAAAGTCTTATTTGTTTTATTTCGGCTAGAATAAAAGCAGTTTTTATTTTTTTAAACCCATTTTAAGGTCAAAATGATTAGCCCCTTTAAGCTATATATTTTTTCAATAGTATACAGAACAAACCATCATTATACAATAACTTGCCTAATTACCCTAACCTGCCTAGTTAACCTAATTAACCTAGTTAAGCCTTTAAATGTCACTTTAAGCTGTATAGAAGTGTATTAAAAAATATCTAGTAAAATATTATTTACTGTCATCATGACAAAGATAAAATAAATCAGTTATTAGAGATGAGTTATTAAAACTATTATGATTAGAAATGTGCTGAAAATTTTTTCTCACCGTTAAACAGAAATTGGGGGAAAAAAATAAACAGGGGGGCTAATAAATCAGGGGGTTAAATAATTCTGATTGCAACTGTAACTTAATGAGAACAAGAAATGAACCTAAAATTCCCAGCTCAACTGATTTACAGTACAAGGTAATAATGCACATACTGCATTATAATGCACATACATTAAAGGTACATTAATATTAATAATGCACATACATTATACTATATAATATAGCATGTCATAAAATATATGTAAAGAGAAAGATGTCCTGCTCGGTCATAATATGGGTATATTTAATAATTCATTCCATTTGAAAGGAGGCGTAAAATGTGGAACATTATTACGGGCCCTTTCAACAAGTTAATTCAAATGGCAAAGCAGAACATGTTAACTGAATATTAGACTTTATTATGCACCGAACTCAACCCCGGTAATTACTTAACACCTTTTCAGCTTTAATACCCTTTTTTATGCCTGCCTTTACCATACAGACCTGACATATTTCATAATTTCCATAAAACAGAATATAGAACAAAAGAATATAGATGACCGCCATGGGTTTGCAGCTTTCACAATAATCAAAGCTTAGATTTACATGACATCTATAATTGATATCTGCCTCTATAACTAATATTTGAACACGAGTGATGCATATAGAGCCTATCCTAGATTTCTACGGCCTCTGAGGAAAACCTACTGAGAAAGCCCATTTTCAGAAATAATTAATAAATCATTATGAAAATCTGTAATGTACCCCCTTCTGATCGTTTTTAGAATTGAAACAGTCAGAAATACTATAGAAAGATAAAAATGAATAATGATGAGATAAATATAACAGAAAAAGGTATACATTACAACTGATTGTTGTTGTATTAAATTGTATTGAAAATAATAACTTACTATTTCAGGTCATCAAATATGACCCCCCCCCCCCTTTTTTTTTTTACACAGTTACATTGACAGAACATTACTCTAACTATTCAATTCAATTCATCTTTATTTCTATAGCGCTTTTACAATGTATATTGTGTTCACATAGAAGATTATAGTGAATTGAAACAGTGTCAGTTCAGTTTTCAGTGTTTAAGTTTAGTTTAGTTCAGTCCAGTGTGTTTTAATAGTCACTGCTGAAAGTCCAAACACTGAAGAGCAAATCCATCAATGCGCAGCCCCACAAGTCCCGAACCATGCAAGCTAGTGGTGACAGCGGCGAGGAAAAAACTTCACCAATTAGCGAAAATACAGGATTAAAAAACCTTGAGAGAAACCAGGCTCAGTTGGGCACAACCATTTCGCCTATGGCCAAACGTCTTTTGCAGAGCTGGAGTCTACGTGCGTGGAGAACACTGGACGTCCATCGTGGAGAAGCTGCAGGTGGGAGAAGTCACCGGCTGGTGTACAAGCTTGCCCTTCAGGATCAATGCGAGGACTCGTCTGTCACTGGAGTCTTACAGGGATCAGTCTCATGCTCTCCGCTCCTCTATGACCACCACAGCAGCTGCTTAGGATACGGCCTGGTCCAGGATTATGGAGACCTCGGGTTTCAACACATTTTTGTGTTCACATTTACATTTAGTCATCAACCACACTTCACTTTTTTTTGGATGATTGTAAGCATGGTGGCTCAGTAGTTAGCATTGTCACTTCACAGCAAGAAGGTCGTTGGTTCGAGTTCCGACTTGGCCAGTTGGTGTTTTTGTGTGGAGTTTGCATTTAATTAAATAAACTAAATCGGCCGTAGTGTATGAGTGTGTGTATGTGAATGAGTGTGTATGGGTGTTTATCAGTACTGGGTTGTAGCTGGAAGAGCATCTGCTGCGTAAAACATATGCTGGAATAGTTGGCGGTTCATTCCGCTGTGGCGACCTCTGAAATAAAGACTAAGCCGGAAGAAAATGAATGACTGAATGAATATTATAAAACACAGAACTTTCATAAACATACCACCACCGTAAATAGATTGCATTTTATATAGAACAATACAGTAGCAATAGTTTAAGCATACCATGACAAATATTCTAAATATATTCTAATTTTTATTCTAATGCTACAACATATAAGAAACTTTGAGAACATTTGCTGAAAATGTTCCACTAATAGGCTCATAAGACACAAATCCCATGACATTTGCAGTCACTAACGCTGAGGCAAAGCCAATAAATAGAAGATTCTTTATAGGATGGTGTTAAAATGACACTGGACACATTTACTTTAACACATGCATATGAAAAAAAAGCAGAAGAACGATCTAACTCAAATGAAAAACATACAAATAATGAGTGTTGTGTTTCATTTCTGACATCTTTAAGGATCTCCTCCCTCTAGCAAAGCAAAAATCCATAGTTCTCTGATTGAAATGCAGTCTCCAAGACGTTCCAAGCCCTGGTTTTTACTTAACTGCTCAATTTCTTATAGATCTACACACACCTTGCTCATCTGCCACCTTGCATTCAATATTCACCCCACACACTCCGAACATCACCTCTGAATAGATAATGCTGGTACCAGGGACCAAAAGCTACTGATTATGTTGCGAAAGGTTGAAACCTCACAACGGCTGCATCTTAATGCCCCGCTGCCCAGAGTCTCTGCACATTAACATCCTCCCCGCATGGATTTTAGGCTCTGTCTAGCTGGTTGTGGCCTCACAGGGTGATGCTGTTCTGGGTTGATATTAACTCTGGCACATGCTTTGATCAAGAGTCTGTGCACTCTTAACGTGCCCCGAGAAGTGTAATAGCAACGCATTCTCATTCCCCACTCAACGCTTGGCCAGCCCCCCTTTTAATGCACTAGGTAACCATTTGGGGTCATTTTTCAATGTGCAGGGTACTCAGTTACGTTCACTTCCCTGCCATGTTTGTCAAGTATAGATATTCAATTCTTTGCATGAACTTCCAAATGTTAAAATAACCCAGGCACCATTTTAAGAAAATAATAAATGATAAAATAATACTAATAAATAGCCCTAACACTGCAAAATATGCTTTCTCACTGTTTTTGTTTTGTCTTATTACCAGTCCAAATGTCTAACCATTCTTAAACCAAGAAGCATTTCTTGACAGATAAAAAATATATTGTTTTGTATAATGCTAACTTTTTATAAAGCAACAATAGAGTGTATTTTAAGAAATGGGATTATTGTTTGGTTTGGGAACCTGACAGTAAAAATGAAAACCCAAGTAAATAACCTGATGAGAGAGGCAGGAAAAATTATGAGAATTAAGACACTTGGTTCGCTAAAAGACATCTTTGAGTTGTGCACAATCCAACAAGCCAACAAGATTTTCAAGAGTTCACACTTAGCTGATGATTGATTATAAAGCAAGTTTGGCATGCTGTCCCGGGAGAGAGCCCTGAGCCCAAAAGGTCCTTGAGCCCTGGGCTCCCTCCCGTTTGCAGGGCGAGAGGGGAGCTTTGAGCTCAGGTAGATCTCTAGAACTCCCGCCTTTTTTGATAAGAGTTGATGACAGAAAATAATTGCTATGAAGAGATATGCTGATGGATAAAAGTTAGACTAGTGCTAAATTTAGATTGATCAATTAACTTGTAGTGCATGTTTTTTGGAATGTGGGAGGAAACCGGAGAACCTGGGGGAAACCCACGCGAATACGGGAAGAACATGCCAACATCGCACAGAAACGACAGCCAGTCTATTAAAGGACTAGAACTAGTGACGATCTTGCTGTGAGGCAGCAATGCTAATCACAGGGCCATCGTGCCGCCCTATGAAAGGAAAAGAGGAGTAGGGGTGGAAGGGGGGATTCTTCAAATCGAAGATGACTGTAGTAAGAAACCCTGGCTCTTTATAGTGGGTTAGGAATCGTCTGATTGGTTGGTCATACATGTTTAATGTATAACCAGCCATGTTCAATCATAATCACGTGATCCTCTCGAAATTAGTTTATAAATAAACTTCACTTATCTGATTCTTCACATGTGCCGTCTTTGGAGTATAAGCTGATGAAATCTGGCAGAAGATACAGGGTCTCGTTATGCAAATATAATAAATATAAACATTCTTTCGTTCCTTTTTCAATTGATCAATGAGCAAGTAGGGTAGGACGGTCAAGATTAAGACACAATTCTTATAGATTATTATATAATTCTTTTTAAATTATTGATTTTATGAAATCTTTTTATATTAGGAGGTATTTTAGGATTAGATTTTTATTGTGTATGTGTGTTAGATGTTGTCTTGCTTGTGTTTATGTACAGCAGAACCCTTTTCTAAAACAAATTTCTCCTACGGGAGACAATAAATTTTACCTTGTCCTTGATTCAGAAATAATACATCCAAATTAAATGAGTTTTTCCATAGAACAAGCTAAAAAGTCTGCCATAGGGTTATGCAACGTAATTGTACCTCAAAGCGAAAACAAGATTATTGTACTTACACTATTGGAAAGAAAAATGGGGTAAGTATAATAATGTTGTAATTAGGGTAATTTTACCCCAGTTAAAAAAAATATCCTTAATTTGGATATATTATCTCTTAAAACAAAACAATATGTTTTTTTGTCAAGAAAATGCTTTTTCATTTAAGATATGTGGATTAGAAACAAGACAAAAACTAAGCAAGGAAAGCCTTTTTGCAGTCTTAAAGGTACATGTTAGTATCTAAAAATGCAAAAGTCTATCTCTATACTAATACGACCATTTAGTAACAAATGTGTGCCCTTTGAAAAGGTACTACCCAACTGACAGCTCTCCTCCTATTTCTGAAAGTGTAAGTACAGTACTGACCCAACATTTTCTTTTAAAAAGCAATTGAGTCCTCTGCACAATGGAAAAAAGTAAGTACCTAGTGTGCTTAAAAGTGACGCCAAGGGGTCCTGACCAGAGTTGAGAGTGAGAATGAGTTGGTAATAGCTTACAGACCAGCTGCCCGAGTGCCTTTGTCGCTTTCTGACAGCACGACACAGTGTAAAGTACCAACATTACCCTGGCATAGATTGCTTTTTTGTCTGTGAGGTGATCATCAGACGTCATTGGCAGCAAACAGGCTGGAACTAATGGGCCTCTTAAATCATTGCTAAAGGTACCGGAATGAAGTTGCTGGAAACATGAATAAAATGTTTTGAAATGATTGCCTGGCCATCACAACGTGTAAGAGCTGAAGGCACTTACATGAGGAGACATAATGTGTTCCTAATGAGTTGACAATATGCTAGTATGCAAGTGTTTGGATAAATGTCAAAGAATGTAAGAGCAAAGTACACTTCCACGATGAAACGCCTGACGTTTTAATTGTTTTATACATTTATTTATTTATTGGATTATTTCATAAGTACAGCCAGGGCTTGACGTTAACACGCGCCAACCCGCCAAATGCGGGTGGATTTCCGAAGTGTGGCGGGTTAGACAGTCACTTCCACTAGCCACTTTGGCTGGTTGAAAATGATTTTTGAATTACCAGCGCTTGCTTTGTCAACATGCCTGCAAATGTGATCTTAGAATCGAGAAGCAGCACAAGTGATAATTGTCCGGCCGAGCAAAATTAAGCAGGTGAATAACGAATGAGAGGATGATCAGGAACACGATCAGACACAGGCGATCCTTAAGCACTGATGAGGGCTTTGTGTCGAGCGCACAGCTGATGTGAAGCATGCGAGTGCTTAAAAGCTCCCATGTCCCGTTTCCTTGCACAAAACAGCCGTGCCTGAAAACCCAACTGGTGCAATCGTTCCTCTTTGAAATAGACAGGAAAATGGTGCTCGTGCACCCACAGTCCTGCTGCTTTCAAGACCTTGAGATTTTCTCTACCGCTTTCTCTTTAACCATTCTTTGAACAGATTATTAATGGGCCTAACCTTAATTATGTGCGCGTGGTAATCCTTTCACTATCACACACGGTATGTTTTTCACGTTTTCTTTTGCTCACAGTTATTTTTATTAATATAGTTTAATTATCGTCCTTTACAATAACATTGTTTTAATATGAGATTAACTCTTCATTTATATATTGTTAACTGCTGATCTGGGACCTTCAGCCAGGACAGACCACTGTGTTTTAGATACATGAGAATATTTTTAAAAAAAAATGTAAATTGTTTTTTAAGAAATTTTTTGTTGAAAACAAAGTGTATATATAATGCTATATATTGCTTATTTTTACACATTATTTAAACTTTTTGGCAAGAAAATAATTAGTTTGGTGTAGCTAGAGAGAAAATTGGTAAATCCCTAGTGTTGAGCCCTAAAAAGTCATCTGAAATAAAGCTAATTGCAATGTAATACTATGAATTTCCAACACATTTGCTCATCCTCATTGAGCAAGGTCAAAACACACAATAAAGTGAAATGAACGAGGAGGCATGTGGAGGCACATAATTTAAATCCAGTTATTTTAGCATGCCAAAGTCAAATTTATGCATGTAAAATGTATTTTTCCCAACAATAAAATCATGGCTAGTGAAAATGGCGAGTGGATAGTAACCTTGGAAACTACTAGCCACAGTGGCTGGTGATCAAAAAATCAGAATAGACACGCACACACACTTTGTAAAGTAACTTTGTAATGACATTGTGTGTGACTCGTTGCAGAAAGGCTTATTATTACATCAAATAATCATTGGTAAAGTTTTTACTGTATCTGCTTCCTTCATGTCTGTCACTGTGCTGTTTATCTGACTCAGCCAAGGCGGCGATTGAGGCACACTCTGACAGGCACGCGGGAACAGTGGGCGGGGAGAACTAGCATTAAAGTGGTGGTCCACTACGATATCAAATGTTAAACTTTAGTTGATGTGTAATGTAGCTGTGTGAACATAAACAACATCTCTGAATGTAAGACGCTCAAAGTTCAATGCAAAGGGAGACATTGGCTTATACAGAGTTAGCTTAGCAAAGCCTACAGTAAAACAAATTTGGGAACTACAAAAATTTTTACTTAAAACTCCTCCAACAGACAAAGCTTTGGATTGTGAGCCACAACCTGTAAGTATTTTTATTTGTTAAAATTGACCAACTCAGAGGCACGGTTTCTAATGGTATGTTGTAGCGAGGACATAAACAAGGATGTAAACAACAGGAAATGCTGTTTGGCACCGCTAACAATTTAGCTACAAATTCATATTTATCAAATAACAAATTCGCAAAAGATAGAGAAGATTACTTACACATGCTTATTCCAAATATATGTGAAAGACACTTGTCAGATTTTATTTTAGAGAGCAGGCGTGAGCTGTGTGCTCTTCATTTCTGTCTGATTCAGGCACCTAATGCTGCTAACAGCTGCTCTGAGTCTCTGACTGGACTGTTTGCACAGTGCAAAAGCACACACTTGTAGGGAAGTGACGTGGAGCCGATCCGCAAATCATAGCACATTATGTTAGGGTCAATCAGAGCCACTTGAAGGTGGGCCTTTCAGATGAACTAGGAAATATGGTGTTTTCATGTTAGCTGAGTAGCTGTATATAATCAAAGTAAGATATATGAAAAAATAGAATGATTTTCTACAAGTGAAGCATGAGCACACATTACTTTGCATCTTATAAACACAGCCAAGCCTTAAAAATACTCTGTGGACCACCCCTTTAAAGGTGCAGGCAACAAAAAATGCTACATTGTGTTCAGAGCAGAAAATACCATTATTCTGAAAGGTATAATAAATAATCTGATGGGTGTTTTCAGCTGAAAATTTACAGACACATTCTGGAGGCACAAAAAGCTTATCTTAAATCTTGACCCTGCTAAAAAACCCAGCTTTTTTAAACTGGAAAATTACCAGTTTAAACTAGCTAAAACTAGCTTGACCAGCCTGGTTTAAGCTGGACATAGCTGGTTTTGGCTGGTCAAGCTGGTTTTAGCTGGTCAACTCCCAGCCTGACCAGCTAAGACCAGGCTGTAAATGGCTGGAAACCAGCCTTGAAATGGCCAAAACCCCTCTAAAACCAGGCTGGTCGACCAGCTAAAACCAGCCAACCAGCTTAGGCTGGTTTAAGCTGGATTTTTCAGCAGGGGAAAAAGGGGTAAAATAGATGCCTTTTTAGATAGATAGATAGACAGACAGACAGACAGACAGACAGACAGACAGACAGACAGACAGACAGACAGACAGACAGGGGTGCGTTTCCCAAAACCATCGTCAGCCAACTAAGGTCGCAAGTTCCGTCGTTACAAATATAGTTCGTTGATTTGCTGTTTCCCAAATCCATCGTTCCAACTAACATTCGCAAACTGCGTCGCAAACTTGAGCACTTGAAACGACACCTCTGGAGCTGTAGTTAGAAGCATAGTTCCTGGCTGTGTTCTATTCCCACTTATTCCCCCTATGCCCTATTCATTTAGAACATTCTAACATTCAAAGTTGGAATTATTAAAAATAAAAAAGCATTAAGGTAATCTCTCTTAGGTGTAATTTGCTTTCAAAGTATTTTTACAGTTCAGTTTTAGCGATCTTCATGTTTACAATTGTGCTCCCTTCGCAGTGCACTTTGAAAACATTGAAATAATTTTGAACACAGCCTCATGGCGAAAGCTACAGGTATATTTAAAAGTGGAAATTATGTTACATCTCCAAAGCTTGTGAAAATAAAAAACATAGCATAAGTTAATTATTTTATTTTATAGTGGGTTATTTATTTCAAGTTTCTCTGCTGTATATGACATGAGTCTGTTGGTTAGAACTTTCTGGTGTGGTTTGCATGTGTCAAATTGTATTTTTTTTTTTAATAAATAAACAATATCCTAAATAATAATAATATTAATAATAATCATCATCATCATCATTAATATTATTATTAAAGTAAATATATTTATAATAAATAGCCTCATTATTTATTTATTTATATGATTTATATATGATATTAGAATAGTGTTAGCTTTTGTAAGTGATTTTATGTTTTAGAATATAATATGTAATGTTCAACTTCTCAATTATATTAGTAAAGCAAACACAGGCCCTATATGTGCCATTTACATATATAGAAAACGAGTGCATGTTTTTACCAAAACTAATATTGGATTTTATTTTAAATGCGTGTTTGTGTAAAACAATATAATTTGCACAAAGAAATGGTGGGGTTGCTCTCTAAAGAAGTTGCTCCACCCCGGTAAGAGAAACTCATTTTGGGCATTTTACGTTATAACTAACGTGGTTCAAGCGATGGATCTGCGACAGAGAAACTAGGGGTTTTGGGAAACATTCGTCACTACATCGTTTTTTCCCCAAACGATGCATCAAACTATGATAGTTCAGCCGCGAGTTACGTCGTTGTTTGGGAAACGCACGATAGATGGATGGATGGATGGATGGATGGATGGATGGATGGATGGATGGATGGATGGATGGATGGATGGATGGATGGATGGATGGATGGATGGATGGATAGATAGATAGATAGATAGATAGATAGATAGATAGATAGATAGATAGATAGATAGATAGATAGATAGATAGATAATTTTATTCCACACTAAAAAATGCAGGTTTCCACACAATCCATTCATGTTGCCCCATCATAAATCAATTAAGTTAACTTAACACATTTAAGTCGATTGTACATAAAACAGTTGTCCAAAATAAATTTCAAGGAGCTCATTTTAAACAAGTTGTTTCAACAAGCACCAAAACCTTTTTTTTTAGTGGTCTTTTAGCAAGCAGTGAGTAGAAGCAAGACCTTGATGAGATTTGCAGCACATGTCCAGTGGAAATATGATCACTGGTGGTCCTCTGATAAATGTTTTCATTCCACATTCTGAAAATGTACGTTTTCACACCTAAATACTAATGGTAGAAACATTACTGGCATGCTTATGATGTCCATCATCTCTAGTCTATATTTCTTTCAGTCTGGTTACATGCCTAATTGCTCATCTGCAAATAGTCCAACTAAGTTTTTAAAGCTGGATAGGTCTGAAAAGACCACAGTGAACAGGGAAATGAACAAGTTACGTATGCTTGCAGGATTGCAACACAGAAATTACAAACTATTCTTCAAAAACAAAAGAAAAGGCATATGATTCATTTAATAAGGTAATCATTATGATAAAAGGTGTGTAATCTTAATTCTCAATAAAGTGCCTGGTTACGTTGCTTTCTACAAATTCATTATCTGCTTGTTAAGTCGTGATGTATGGAATACTGTTTCCGGGACCAAGCCGATACATTTGAATTGAAAAAAAGTATTTGTTTATGACCACTTTTTAGTCCTATCACACATTAAAGTGAATTGTATATACATTCATGGTGCACACAGCAGTCTTTGGACTTGCTGCATCACAGACAACAATATTTTAACAATTTATAAAAAAGTAACCACTTTCTGGCCATCTGATATTAGGCATGGATATATATATATTATAGGTGGGCATAGATTAATTTTTTTTAATCTAATGTAGATTAATCTAGATTAAAATGGCTCATTTGAATTCTGTCGAAGGCATTCAGAATATATGTGCTACCCAAATAATAAGTCTTTGAGAACGGGTTTCTCAAGCCAGGTGGCGCATTAGCCCAGGGGCTCATCTCCTGTTTCCAAAATGCATCACAAACTGCTTGAGAAACTGTTCTACTATGATAATTGGTGATGAAAATAAATTATGTTCAATAAGATGTACTTGTGTTTACTAACTGTTTATTCAGTTAAACAGGGATTTTGAACTGTAGGCCTACATAAGCTCCAAACAGCAATTTCATACTTGCTTTTGATGTACGTACATACAGAAAATGCTGCTTCGCAAAGGCAAGTTCACAGAGCCCTGACGGTGTCAAACATTGAGTATGTTTACATGGGCAACAATACTTTAATACGATTTTACTATGATTAAAACAATACTCTGATTAAGAGTCTACCATGCAAACAGCGATTTTTGATTACCTTAATGCGACTAAAGTCATAACTGAACTAAACAGAAATGGAATTAAGACGTGGAGCATGCAGATATTAGTGGCATTACTGACAAACTATTACTGTCATGTAAGACTTTCGCCATATTTTCCGACAAGATCCACACAGGCGGCTGTCAGTAAAGGACTGCACACACACAAACACACACACACACACACACAAACACATAGCGAAATGCGGAAGTTTTTTTTCTTTCCAATTGGCGTTTGTTATTAAATTCCATAAAACTCTAACCAGTACTTTGCGTCTAATACCCCAGTTTGTCACGAAGGCATGAATGAAATATTCATGAGTTAAAGTGAACTGCCGAACTGCAGTTAGAGTCAGTCAGGCATTCTGCTGATTTGATTCAGAAGGGCACTGTTTTGTCAGACGGCTCACTGGTCAGGGATACATCCGCACTAAAATATCAAGGTGAAAGTCACCATAGCTTGCGTAGAATAGACCCAGCTCCCAACCCAACTTTAAGAATAGATTAACGGCGCTATTTTTTTTTATCGCGCGATAAGAGTCTCGCGTTAACGCAGCACGTTAACGCCGATAACGGCCCACCACTAATATATATAAATTATATATATATATATCGTGATCGTAATTTTCGAAACTATTTTTCCTTTGTGAACATTTATTATTACCATTTGTTTAGCCACCCTGCACTGTTTGATGCTGCGCTTGGACCTGGAAGCCGATTTGCATGATGTCACACTTAATAAGCAGATAGATATTAAATATATTCATTCATTCATTTTCCTTCGGCTTATTCCCCTTATTCATCAGGGTTCTCCGCATTGGAATGAATCGCCCACTTATCCAGCATTTGTTTTACACAGCGGATGTCCTTGCAGCTGCAACCCACTACTGGGAAACACCCATACACTTTTACATGAACTCACATACACTACGGCCAAGTTTAGTTTATTCAATTCACCTATAGCGAATGTCTTTGGACTGTGGGGGAAACCAAAGCACCTAGAGGAAACCCACATGAACACGAGGAGAAAATGCAAACTCCACACAGAAATGCCAACTGGCCCAATTAGGACTTGAACCAGCGACCATCTTGCTGTAAGGCTACAGTGCTACCCACTGAGACATGTTAAATGTATTTAATAGAGTATAATTTGAAGTAAAATATGTTGCCAGTTTTAGATATGCTATTTTAAGGTGGAACAAAAATAGTAGTTTATAAGACACAGTACATCCAAATTAAAAACACAATAAACAAGTAGATTGAATAGAATTAGAACATGAGCTCTAGTGTAAGAGGGTCAAGAGATTTTTAGTCTGGTGTAAGAGAACTGCACAGTATTGAATCTTCATTGTTGAAGGTCATTAAGGATAATTTACTCCCTCTTGACTCTAGTTCTTGCTGTATTTTATTCCTGTTTGATGAAAATGCAGCATCCCATGCAGTAGATCACAACCAACATTCTTCTAAAAATCCTTGACCATGCAGCTGGACATCAGGGAGCTGAAAGGAAATGTTTTGCCTCCTAATTTGAGGAAGATTTGTTTTTATTTTTTCTGTTAATGTTGAAAAGTTTTACTAATTTCTTGCACAAGTTTATTCAGGCCTTTTTCTGCTATAAATGCATGTTCTCTTATAAAACAACAGCTTTTTTGTAAAATTTACTGGATGAAAATTATTGATTGATTGATTGATTGATTGATTGATTGATTGATTGATTGATTGATTGATTGATTATTTATTTATAATCCTTGCTTAATGGGCAGTTTGGTCACACTTTATTTTGATGGTCCATTTGTTGAATTAAGTAACATTGCATCTACATGCCAACTAATTCTCTTTAGATTATAAGTAGACTATTAGGTTGGGGTCAGTGAAAGTTGACATGTACTTAAAAAGTTCCTTATAGTCAGTTAAATGTCTGTTGAAGGAGCAGTATTAAGCAGACAGTCTACTAATAGTCGAATGGACCATCAAAATAAAGTGTTACTGCCATTTTTAATCAGTTTGGTGTCCTCTTATACAATATGAACGAGTTTTAAGGAGATGTGGAATACTCTTGGTTAGTTTCAAGAGGCAGAAGCTCCAGTATCAAAACTCTTCTGACAAAAGCCCATCAGCTCAGAACTCATGAAGATGTTTCTGTTTCACATTATTACAAAGAACCATCCTCTACATCACTGTCACAGTCTTACAGTAACCTCCAGCTGCAGTGGGGATCCTGTAATGCTCTAGTTCAGAATGTTGCAGAGAAAACATCCATCACAGATACAGGCAGCCCTTTACAATGCTGTGAATCGTTGAACCAATAATTCTATGAGGAGCTTGCATTATATGACAAGCACATCTCGTATTGTTTTTGTTCCATCTATATCTCCGGAATTAGCTAGATTTATTTATTTATTTATTTATTTATTTATTTATTTATTTATTTATTTATTTATTTATTTATTTATTTTTAATTAATTCAGAGCAAAATGTCACATAGAATGATTATAACTTTCAGTACAGCATTTATTTACCATATTTACTACGACATTTAAATATTTAGAAGATGATTTAAGTCAGTGTACAAAAATAATAATAATAATAATAAAATGTAAAAAATATTATGTGCCAGACATATTAGTATTATCCAATGATGTGTTTATTGGATTATTATTTAAATATTATAACTATTCAATTTTCTAGACCTGGTAAGAACTGAAGTTAGCTCGGTTTATGAATATAAATGATTTATAATAATGAGTTATTATTAATTATTAATATTCTAAATTAACTTATAGTTAATATAACTAAATAAATATAACAATGACTTTGCCTGCTCAACTGAGTGGACTCTGTAATTATTTATTTATTTAGAAAGGGAATTATAACTACTTCTTGTGAAGTAGATTAATAGTTTAGAAGTTTTAGTAAACTTAATCAGCTTGTAGCAAGTTCTATCGTTAAAGTGACTTTCTGTGAGGCAAAACAAAGACAATCCAATGTGGTTATAGCGTGATTTATTGACTAGTCTGACATATAACAAACAAATGTACAAAACATAACAACAAAAACAGAAAAGAAGGAAAGAGAGAAGTACAAGAATTTAGGTAATAGAATGGCAAATCTACCTCAGTTCCAGAGGTGTAAAGAGTACCTGAACACCATACTTGAGTAAAAGTAGAGATACCTTACTGTAAAAATTACTCCATTACAAGTTACCAAGTCACCAATTCCAATAAGACTTGAGTAAAAGTATTAAAGTATCCGATTTTAAAAGAACTTAAGTATTTTACTCATACTGAATGTAGGCTCAAAGAACACCAAGAAAGGTTTAATTTTCCTAATATATAAATTAAATTTAACACCTTAATGTTTCAAAATGGCAGAACAAAATAGATTTAAAAAATAGAACAAAAAGTCTCAGTCAAACTTAAATGTTCAAAACAGGCACAAACAATTTATCAAAAAAAAAAAAAAAAACGTAGTAAAACGTCAGTAAAACGTTAGTAAAAATCAGAGCTGACTTTGATGTGATTCATCTATCAGTATCAGAGGGGGGCAATATTTTTTTATTTTGAGTAGTTTTTCAATTGATTAAGATGTTTTCTCTGTATTAAAATTAAGCAAAGAGGAGCAGTGTTATTTTTCAACTTAGTAAACTACATATAAATTCAAGCTTCGGCTTCATCACTGGCTGCAGCCATGTCACTAATTAAACACCTGGTATTAGGCAAGCTGCTAAATTACGTTCACATGATTTAGCTCATAAATAGCATACAGTACCTTCAGCACCCTGCAGATGGCGATATCGCCTCATCCGCCCAACAAATTAGCTGTGGTAGGTAAAGATGGCGACTTGTCGTGCACAATCACAGTGTAATGAGTAACGGTAAGCATCCGTTCAAATGTAGTGGAGTAAAAAGTACATATATTCAATTATAAATGTAGTCAAGTAAACAGTAAAAGTTTCTTATATTTTTGATACTCAGTACAAGTACAAAGTAGCCAAAAAAATACTTAAGTAAAGTAACGAAGTCCATTTACTCAAGTACTTTACACCATTGCTCAGTTCCACACAACTATTAAGAACCACCAAGACTATAAAAACACCTTTTGATAAAGAGGCACAGCCTTAAATGCACGACTAAATACCTGTTTTTGGCTCTCGTTGTGTGAGTTTCTCGGATGCTTGGCAGATGAAGTCTTTTAAGAAGTCCTTTGTTGGCGTGGAGTTTGTGACGCAGATCGGAGGTTACGCGAGACGCAAACTGTAAACTGAGTTTAATTTGCCAGAAAATAAGAAACGTGGACTGCCGAGACTTTTCTGCCCCGATTTTGGGGGGTAGATGGGTTTTAACTATGGGTCAGGTGACACCCATTCTCAACTGACTGACCAATGGTTTCATGGCAAAAGTTTAAGAGCGAGATTTCCTTTGTCTCTGGACCACTCATATGCATAATGAGGGTCCTCCTGAAACTCAGAGCATTAAAGAATGTAAGCCATATAAGTTATTATTGCACTAAGCATCAACATGATTCACACATTCTTACTCAATCTAATGCTTCACAAAGGTTAAAAATACAAGGCGTATAGGTTATATGAGGGAGTATACAAATGACAAAAGTTATGTGTACTTCGGAATGGGAATTTTGGGTTCTAAATGTCCTATTTAATATTGGGGAATGTCTTTGTGTAGGCAGACAGGTAAGGTGAAGAGAGGGTTTTCCCTCCTTTTTTTCTTATCTGCCGTGTTCCTTTGAAGCCCGAACAGAGAGGGCTGAAGCAATCTGATAAGTGTCCTGTTAGAATAAAGGTGTCACAGAGTAACAGACTTGCTGGCACCATGGGTCATAAACTCATGTAGAAAGGAACCCAGACTTCTTTGGGATCAAAATGGAATTTTACCTCCGAACTGTATGTTACAAGGATGCTGGGCAACCAGCGAACAGAGCATTACAGTAATCCAGCCTAGAAGTCATAAAAGCATGAACTAGCTTTTCTGCATCTGAGATGGATAGCTTGCTTAGTAACCTAGTGATATTTCTCAGATGAAAGAAGGCGGTTTTTGTGACATGGGAGATATGATTTTTAAAAGGTAAATTGCTGTCTAATAGAACACCCAGATCGTTTCTAGTAGAGCTAACGCTAACTTAGTATCCCCTCTAATTGCAGGTCAAGTTGTGAGATCTGCTGTGTACATGACTTAGGCCCACTAAGTAATACTTCTGTTTTGTCTCAGTTTAAGAGAAGGAAATTATTGGTCATCCAGTCTTTAACATCTTTAATACACTCAGTTAGCTTAGACAGTTCAGACATCTCATCAGGTTTTGTTAAAATATACAATTGTAATCTGCATAGCAGTGAAAGCTTATCCCATGCCCTCTAATAATGTATCCCAAGGGTAGCATGTGTATTATAAACAACAAAAGGCCTAAGACTGAGGCACCCCATACTTTACTGGCCTGACTGAAAGATGTCTATAAACACATGCATAACTATAACTATACACACTATATCCACTAGCTTATGCTTATTTTGAGAATGTTCAATATTCAAGTCTGACTATATTAAACTCAAATATAGAAAGAACGAAAAAAAAAAAAACATTTAATTTACACAGTTTATATTGAGCTTGCATGACTAGCTTTTACGCTAAGCTAGTAAACTAAGTTTAAGGTCAACAGAAATATAATAATAATAATAATAATATAAAATAATAATAATAATAATAGTAATAATAATAATAATAATAATATAAACTAATATAGTATTAATAATAATAATATAAACTAATAATAATAATAATAATAATATTAATAATATAAACTAATATAATAATACTAATAATAATAATAATAATAATAATAATAATAATAATATAAAATAATAATAGCAAAAATAATAATAATGGTAATAATAATAATAATAATAATAATAATAATAATAATAATATAAACTAATATAATAATAATAATAATAATAATAATAATAATAATAATAATATAAACTAATATAATAATAATAATAATAATAATAATAATAATAATAATATAAAATAATAATAACAAAAATAATAATAATGGTAATAATAAATACTAATAATTATAATAATATAAACTAATATAATAATAATAATAATAATAATAATAATAATAATAATGAAATTGTACATGTGTAATTGTTCATAATTATAGCAAAGTTGGGTTAAAACAACATATCCTTCTCTCTCTTTGAGCATACACATACATTGTGCATTTAATCTAAATTTAATGCTATACATTTTATGAAGTATCTCACTATACCCTCTAAAATATTGCTTGACAATCTATACTGTGCAATTTAAAATGTAATGTAATAATTGTATTTATTTTGATTAGCACAGCTACATATGATATGCTGTCCAATATTTTAAGATGGATTTGTTTTCTTTTTTAACCCCAAGTTTATATTTCCGCCAAAGTGAGTTAAAGTCACAAGTCTATTAGGTATTATGAAGACTGAGCTTAAAGTAATTACATGCTTAGAGGCCCAAGAGTACTGAAAACGGCAGTGTGTCTGTAATAAGAAAATGTTGGCAGCGAGAAAAATCAAAGGAAATTAACTTGATTTATGTTTAAGTGGGATATATTCTGCTCTTTTAGTCCCTAACCCAGATATGAACCTTTAAACAGCTCAAATTCAATATTCAGATTTGCAGGATAGATCCTATAATCTTCAGTTTTGCTCACAGGGCAAATTATGATTTAGCCATTAATCCATTATTCCGCTGACCAAATGCTATTTTCTAGTGCTTGATGCATGTGCGTATATGCAGTCAGATTAGTACGCATTACTGGGCTGCTGGTACTTTATTTTCACACTTTTTGATTCTGAAATCAGAGCAGGATGGTGGCTCAGTGGTTAGCACTGTTGCCTCACAGCAAGAAGATCACTGGTTCAAGTCCCGGCTATGCTAGTTGGAATTTCTCTGTGTAGTTTGCATGTTCTGCCCGTGTTCGCGTGGGTTTCCTCCGGGGTGCTCCGGTTTCCCCCACAGTCCAAACACATGCGGTATAGATGAATTGGGTTAATAAAATTGGCCATAGTGTTTGAGTGTGTGTGTGAATGTAAGAATGTATGGGTGTGCTTGCGGCTAGAAGGGCATCGCTGCATAAAACATATGCCGGAATAGTTGGCGGTTCATTCCGCTGTGGCAACCCCTGATAAATAAGGAACTAAGCCGAAGGAAAATAAATGAATGAATGGTTCGGAATCCTATAACTAAAACTATACACAGTATATCTACTAAAGTATGATTATTTCGACAATGTTCAATATTCTAGTCTGACTGTATTAAACTCAGTAAACATTTCACTCGAATTTGAAAATAACCCCTTATTTACACAGTTTATAATGAGCTTCTGTGACTACTGTAGCTTTTATACTTATACATATTTATACAGCAGTTCTGTCTGGTTCTTGAATCTGATTGGCTGATAGCTGTGCAATATTCTGCAATAACAGCACTCGTACAGCCTCCTCACCCTTCTGTATTACTCCGCCTACATAGAGTGACAACAGATCAATAAACTCACCACAGTTTGACAAATATTGCAGCTGTTTACACAACATAATGTACTTTTCAGGCGAGAATGTAGTTGTTCAGATTGCAACTATGCAGTTTATTTATAAGGATAGTGCCTATTTTAAATATTTATCATTTCGGAGATAAAGCGTGTTGGCATCCGTCAGCCTGAGCAGAGAAAAGAGGGTTGACGTTCCACCACAAGAAAAACTCAGCGGAAATTCAAACTACAGCTGATCAAATCATTATAAAACAGGTAAGTGACATTTTAAGTTGATCTCTCTCTCTTTTGTATGTTGTAGTGCTGAATTTATACCATAATAATCTGGTAGTGTTTGCTTTGGCTTTTTTTTGGGCGGCGGGTTAATTATTGTGATATCCCGATTGCAACAAAGAAATTAAATGTCTCTAGACTGATGGCATTTCATGCCGTTCAGCCTTATAATCTTAAAATGAGAGCAAAATCACCTGTTTTGTCATCACTTTTGACATTACGCTAGAGAATCATTCAAATATAGCTCTAAAGTGACGTTGGTGAATTAGCAATTATTTCTGCTGTCCTGACCAGCTGCAGATGTGTATGAATGACAGAAGAAAGTCGTTTTTAAAGACTCTCCGTGTTTTATTTTCTTTTTTTTATATGCATGATTAAGCCGTCAAAACTGTTGTATAAACACAATATCACACTCGTAGCACTGTGATGGCTGTATATCATCACTGGTGGGTCACTTATGCTGCGTTCACACCAGATGCGGAGGAAGCGTCAAGTGCGAGTTATTTAGATGTTAAGTTAATGCAAAGGCGCGAATAGACATCCTGCGGTGCGAATGAAGCAGTGCAAGTTGCGCGTTTTGCGCGAATCGCTGGAGTTAGAAATTCTGAACTTCAGCGGATATTTGCGCCGTGTTAACCAATCAGAAGCTTTCTCTTGTAGGGGCATGCTTATGATGTAGCACCTGTTGTTGGTGTCCCGGGGGGAAATCCTCCTGCCGACACAGACAACAGTTGATCAAACTGGGCTCGGCTCAATCGGAAGCACCGCTGAAAGCCTCCATCACCCAGGTTAAGTTTCTGGAGGAGTTTATGAGCTCACAGAGCTGGGTGCACCTCTGAATGGATCTAGTGGACTCAGACACGACTCCAAACGTATCGATGCTGTTTTTCCGCCTTCATAGAGCACATAAACACAGTTATTTTCTTAATAAAATCCATGTTAGCCATTTAGCAACGAAGCTACAGTCACCAGGCACACAGAAGCCCTGCCTATTAAACAATTCCGCATCTATTGTGAAGCGGATTTGACATGCAAATGAAGCGGATTTGACGCGCAAATGAAACGAGTAAACTAAAAATGTTCACGCGTCTATTTACGCACGAATAGCGCCTGGTGTGAACACAGCATAAGACACTCAGCCTGTGGCCTCATGCCAATGTACGCCTCCCACCAGTGCTGATATACAGCCACATCACACTGCTACAAGTGTGATATTGCTCATTTATAATATGCGTAATTGTTCATAACAAAGCTGGGTTGAAACAACATTGTTTTTTTTATCTCTCTTTCTTTGAGTGTACACATGCAGTTGATGTCACAATTATTAGCCTCCCTTCTTGACCTTTAAGTGGTACAGTATGGTACGGTTCAGGTCGGTACGGGTCACCTTTATCAGGCTTGCGTTTCCACTACAAAGGGTACCCTTTTGTTGGGCGTGGTGTACGACAGAAAGTTTAAGTCGACGTCATTCTCACTCGAATAAATGTCTACAGTAAAGCCGTACAGGTCGTTCACATTTATGAGAAGCTCTTCTCACAAAACAGATGCTTTAAACATATAAATACTTCTTTATAAATGTTTATTACTAACATTTCTATGAACATGATTTGATTATAACTGCAGATCAATGACAGTGTGACAGTGTTACAGCCTACTGTAAGCTCTGCAATTATATAAAATAAATAAATAAATGCAACATATATGAACACACACATCCCCTTACAGTGTCCGATATGTTACCACTTAGAGAAAAACTACACACAGCATACATTTAGTCCTTATTTGAGCTCAAAATCAACACGCAACATATGCAGTAGCCCACAGTCAGAGCAAACCTCTCATCTGTATCTTTAACCTTCACCAGCACATGTAGCCTCTGTTAGAGAGTAATTCCGTCATTCCGAGTTCATAATAGTCCAAAAGGCGATGATAAACATGGCAGTTTGTTCATGATTCAGGTTGCCGAAACTATTTGCTCCTGTGTTTTGTTAGGCTTCTCCTTTATTTCGCGCTTCACTCTCGCGTTTGTCCTTTTTTTTCTGAATGGATCAGATGTCGAAGACGCTTCAATAATCACACACACACGTTATTATCATCAGCTCAATAAGTTTGATATATCAAATAAATACGCGATCGCGAGCTCCCTGGAGAAAGCGAAAACCACTCGCACTTTTAGATGGCCTCGTAAAACAACAACAGGACATGGCAGATTCTTGGCTTTGTGGCTGTTCATCAAGACAACGACAAGGTTTTTTTTGATCCCGGGTCATCCATGGATCGTTATTATATGCATAAAATTGTCTCGGCTGTGTATTTAAAAAACACGGCGCTTTCTTTTGTTTTGATTCTGGCTAGCTCCACGAGATCGTGACGTATCTCTGTAAACCACAGGTGTCAAAGCCAGTTCCTGAAGGGCCAGATCTCTGCGCAGTTTAGTTCCAACCCTAATTAAACACACCTGATTAAACTAATTGAGTGCTTTAGGTTTGTTTAATACCTACAGATAGGTGTGTTGAAGCAGTGCTGGAACTAAACTCTGCAGGGCTCAGGCCCTTGAGGAATTGACTTTGACACCCCTGCTGTGAACCAATCAGCGTTCAGTGAGGCGTGTAGCTCCACCTTTTGGTACCCTTTCTCGTCTTTGATACCCTTTCGAAAGGGTGCCAAAAAAAATGGTACGGTACGATAGGTTCGGTACGCTTTTGACAGTGGAAACAGCCATAAAAGCGTACCGAACCGAACTGTACCGTACCACTTAGTGGAAACAGGCCATACTGTAAGTGACTTACTGATCAGAGCACAATTCACATAAAATGCCCAAGGTTTTAATATGGTGTATCTTGTAGCTCTATATACATGTTTGGTATCATTTTAAATGTCTCTGTGTGATTGGTAAAATGGTCTTAATTTCACTGTAATATTTCACTTGTATATGTTGATTTGGTTTTAGGCTTTGATAAGATTTTTGCCAGATGCTCCACCTCCTTAGAGATGGTTAACTCCTCAAATTCACCAGGCAAGGGTCTCGGTGGTGCTTTTATTGTCTTGAATTCATGGCTGTTTGTTCTGAGTTGAGTATTTAAAGAAAATGTGGACAAATATCTTTAGAATCCTGTCCGTGAGAAGACACGCAAACCCGGGGCGTGAAACTCTGAGCGGCGTTTGGTCCCTAATCAGTGGTGTAAAGTACTTGAGTAAATGGACTTCGTTACTTTACTTAAGTTTTTTTTGGCTACTTTGTACTTGTACTGAGTATCAAAAATATAAGCAACTTTTACTCTTTACTTGACTACATTTTTGATTGAATATATGTACTTTTTACTCCACTACATTTGAACGGATGCTTACCGTTACTCATTACATTGTGATTGTGCACGACAAGTCGGCATCTTTATCTACCACAGCTAATTTGTTGGGCAGATGAGGCGATATCGACATCTGCAGGGTGCTGAAGGTACTGTATGCTATTTATGAGCTAAATCATGTGAACGTAATTTAGCAGCTTGCCTAATACCAGGTGTTTAATTAGCGACATGGCTGCAGCCAGTGATGAAGCCGAAGCTTGAATTTATATGTAGTTTACTAAGTTGAAAAATAACACTGCTCCTCTTTGCTTAATTTTATTACAGAGAAAACATCTTAATCAATTGAAAAACTACTCAAAATAAAAAAATATTGCCCCCCTCTGATACTGAGAGATGAATCACATCAAAGTCAGCTCTGATTTTTTTTACTACGTTTTACTACTTTTTTTTTTTTTTGATAAATTGTTTGTGCCTGTTTTGAACATTTGAGTTTGACTAAGACTTTTTGTTCTATTTTTTAATATATTTTGTTCTGCCATTTTGAAACATTAAGGTGTTAAATTTAATTTGTATATCAGGAAAATGAAACCTTTCTTGGTGTTTTTTGAGCCTACATTCAGTATGAGTAAAATACTCAAGTTCTTTTAAAGTCGGATACTTTAATACTTTTACTCAAGTCTTATTGGAATTGGTGACTTGTAACTTGTAATGGAGTATTTTTTACAGTAAGGTATCTCTACTTTTACTCAAGTATGGTTTTCAGGTACTCTTTACACCTCTGTCCCTATTGAACAAATATGGGAACAGATATAGATCAAAACTCTAAATTAAGTCATAAATGATTTTTGTGATCCGTTCCTACATTTAGAAATACAGTCTAATTTTTACGATCACTTAAAATTGGAGTCAGATTAAATTCAGAGCTAAAGAACAAATATAAATAAATTCTAATAAATAACAGAATTCTTTTCAGAAGCACTAGAAAAGGCTTACGTACATGCATTTAACCTTCGACCATGCTGTTAGTTTCGTCATTGGGCTAATAGATGGACTTCTACACTTTTCATGAAATATTTCACACTATAAC
Source organism: Danio kyathit (assembly GCA_903798195.1). Classification (NCBI taxonomy): domain Eukaryota; kingdom Metazoa; phylum Chordata; class Actinopteri; order Cypriniformes; family Danionidae; genus Danio; species Danio kyathit. The sequence continues at coordinate 8,701,747 of LR812538.1, read as the reverse complement.
TGGTTTATTTCTAATTATCTTCTAAATATTTTTTGTTTCCCACCGGTAGCATTTTGCAATATTTTAAGCCATTTAAATGGCAGTAACACATATTTGGAGATTGCCCAAGTGACATTTATTTTTTCCTAAGAAAACAGATGCTTTTTACCACCACTTCCTGGGTATTTGACTTAAAATCCAACAGAAAAGCAACATAACATAATTTCTGCCAAGACAAACACATACCCAAAGACACAAAGACAATTTGCTCAAAACCTCAACACCCATTATCACCAACATATTCTGTTTTCGCAGATTGAAAATTAACTCTTAAGACTGACAAAGCAAAGAGCGGAAAGACTGGCAGCCCTGTGGCAGATTCCCTCTCCAAAGCAACACTTCTTCGCGGCACAATCAAAGAGCCCAAATGAACAGCAGACGGCTCTAGAGGAGGTATAAGCACAACCTTGCGAGCCGAAAAGACAACATGCTGATTTCCCAAGATCCTGCTGGTATGCTTCACGCCGTGCAGCAGAACTCAGGAAGTAATACACGATATCCGCAAGTAGTCGACGGCAAATACCTTTGATTTTACACTCTGCTGACATGTAAGTCTTGTACGGGCAGAATTGTGGCCTGTTATGTGTTTTGGGATCATATTATAGCTCCGTTTCAGTGTTAAAGACAATTGCTCAGTGTGTGTTCAGGGAAATAAAGATGTTCGCCTCCCGTTCATTTTGGTATTTAACACAGATCACCAACCACAGGAATGGATTTCTCCCTCATGATCGCTCTCGAGTTCAGATGCGATATTGTGCTACTACACGCAGATATTTTAACTGCTTTCTATTCCCCTCCATTAACCAGAGCCCATAAATATGACATGTGCTGTAACCTTCCCACCATGCCCTATGCAGATCAGCTACTCGAGGATGCCATAGCGCTTGCATGTTTTATTCACGACGTACAGCCATTGATTTCACTGAGCGCAATCGAATTTAACACCGCTCGTTGAAGGGGGTTTAATGATGATGGCTCTGATGCACCATGCTGGCAGATATAGGTGGAATTATCATACTGTAATTGTCTATCTACACCCACTGGTTGTGTTATTAGGTACACCTGCTAACTCGAGTCATAGTGCTCAATCAACTAATCCCATGGTAGGGAAGGAATTCATTTAGGCTTGTATATGTGGTCAAGAAAATCTGCTGAAGTTTAAGCTGTTTATCAGAATGGGGAAGACAGAATATTTAAAAGAATAGTTCAACCAAAAATTAAAATGACCCCATAATTTACTCATCCTTGGTGTACGGTGGTCCCTCGTTATTAGCGGGAGTTACGTTCTAAAAATAACCCACAATAGAAGAAATCTGTGAAGTAGTCAGGTTTATTTTTTACAATTATTATAGATATTTTAAGGCCGTAAAACCCCTCACTACACACTTTATACACTTTTCTTAGACATGCATTAACATTTTCACCCTTTTCTCACTTGTTTAAACACTCTCAAAGTTCAAACCTTTGAAAAATAAGTCCACTGTTGGGGTAATATACAGTTTTAACCCAAAGAATGACCAGTCTGTCAGATGAAGAAGAGCCAGAGTCTGAGATTCATTCATTCATTTATTTTCTTGTCGGCTTTGTCCCTTGCGGGGTCGCCACAGCGGAATGAACCGCCAACTTATCCAGCACGATTTTACGCAGCGGATGCCCTTCCAGCCGCAACCCATCTCTGGGAAAGAGTCTGAGATTCAAATAAATAAATGAAGTTTACGCTTCATCAGCAGAAGCCAGCTTCAACACTCGCAATGAGTTCCTAGGCGGCTCTGACTTACAGTACAACAATGCAGCAATTATACTCTTTACACAAGTCCAGAAAAGGTGGGATCAAGGTAAACAGTTCTCACTGGTTACAGCAAAAAATAGACAATTCTAAATGTGTGCGTCAAGGAAGGATTTTATCTAACTCCAGATATGGATGGCCTAAATGTGTGCGTCAATGGAAGATTGTCTCTAACTGCAGTTCAAGAGTTCACACTTAGCTGATGATTGATAACAAAGCGTGTTTGGCATGCTGTCCCGGGAGAGAGCCCTGAGCTCAGGATATCCTTGAGCCCAGGGCTTCCTCCCGTTTGTAGGGCGACAGGAGAGTCTGAGCTCGGGTGGTCTCGAGAACTCCCCTGCTGTGAACTACTGAATATATATCTGGCTAAGAGTTGCCTTAAAATGCTATTTTGATTATTCAAATTTCTATGGTGCCTGTTTTTGAACGGTGGGAGGAAACCGGAGAACCCGGGGAAAACCCACGCGAACACGGGGAGAACATGCAAACTCCGCACAGAAACGCCAACCAGCCCGGAGGGAAACGGACCAGCAACGTGCTTGCTGTGAGGCAACAGTGCTACCCACTGGCCACCGTGCCGCCCTATCGGAGAAGGGGTGGAAGGGGGGAATTCTTCAAATGAAGATGACTGGAGCAAAGCGCTCTGGTAATTTATAGTGTGTCTGTGTTCATCTGATTGGCGCAATATGCGGAGTTAAGCGATACCAGCTGTGTTGAATCATAAGCACGTGATCCTCTCGAAATTAGTTTGTAAACAAACCCCACATATGGATGGCGGCATGGTTCTTGGGGGTCAGGCCGACCCTAAACTATTAAGAGCTGATCTCCGACTTGTAAAAAACTGAACCATGGAGAGGCATACATATACGCAAGAGACAATCGGTTATGGCAACTCAAGATTGTTTCTTGTACTTTCAGCTGACTTATCAAACTAGTTCAAACCTGGTTTAAACAACATTCGGCTACAATATTCTCACTTCACACAAAGTCTATCTAGCATAAAAAGGAATTACTTTAACAAGAATTAATAATAAAAATAGTTAAATTACTGTAGACAATATCATGTCAATAAAAAGAAGAACAGGTGTTTTCTCCCCCCCTTCTCAGCATCCGTAATTCCGCTCCAAGGAGACAGGGAGAGAGAGAGAGAGAGAGGGATCTCCATGACCTATGTCCTGGTTTGTGTGTCTCCTGGAAACAAGTTAAAATAGACAGACAAAGAGAGGAGCAAGGACACTGAACATTCTTATATATAGCAGTGTGTTTAACTTATTCATTAGTTAAAATCAATTCAAAGTTAAAAACTCATTTAAATAATCAATTAATTATATTTTAATAAAAATAATGAGAAATAGGATGATGAGAAAAGAATAAACGTTGCTCCATGCTGAGACAGATGGGACTGGATGGGACGGTAGAAATCCGAATCCTTCACCACTATAATAAAATAAAAGCAAAGCTCAAAATCATTTGATCTTTATTTATTTATTCCGTAATGGCGACCTACAGCCGCTTAACTTCTACTATTCTTTAGCATGTCCAAAACTTTTTGTGCGATAAAAGGACTAAGCCAATAAAGACCTTTTGGGTACTACTTTGAACGTTCCGTCGACATTGTGGGGAGAAAACTTGCAAACACACAGAACAGCACTTGAGATTCACACTGCTAACGATCGAATATTTATGTAAATTTGGCAAGCTGAACGCCTTCTGTAATGTACAGGAGACACGGCACAGAGGAGATTGATTGACTATGGTCTACAGCCAGTCAGGACGCAGAACACAATGTGCTAATCAGGACGCAGAACATAATGCACTGTAGAAAAAAAAACATGTCAAATTGCACGAAAAAAGATCCACAAAACTGCTGGGCTGCGAAAACTGAATCACGTTATAGCAAGGCATCACTGTATGCACTGTAAACAATATTTTGTTGACTCAACCTTTAAAACTTGTCTCATTTTTGGTATGTTTTTGAGTTATTGTACCTATTTAGAAAAGTTCAGCTAACTAAACCAATAAGTTAAGCAAACTAAAGCAAAGGTTTGAAAACTTCATTAAACTTTTTTGGATTCACTTTTAAAAACTTCACTTTAGTTAGCTGAACTTATTGAATAAAAAACTTCACTTTAGTTAGCTGAACTTATTGAATAAAAAACTTCACTTTAGTTAGCTGAACTTATTGAATAAAAAACTTCACTTTGGTTAGCTGAACTTTTTCTAAATAACTAAATCTGAAAATAATTAATGAAAATAAAAAATACAAAGTTTATTAGTTGAGCCGACAAAAGAAACAGAAGAAACTACATTTCTAACTTTTTTAAGTGTATGATGTATTTTTTTTAACTGTAAAAGTAATAGTACACTGTAAAAAAAAAAAAATAATAATGACAAGAAAGTAAATACAACAAATATGCTTATGTTGCTTTAACTTTTTTAATAAGTAAATCATGTTTCAACTACATTTTTTTTTAATTATACAAAGTTTAACTTAGGCGACGCGGTGGCGCAGTAGGTAGTGCTGTCGTTTCACAGCAAGAAGGTCACTGGTTTGAGCCTCGGCAGGGTCAGTTGGCGTTTCTGTGTGGGTTTCCTCCGGGGCTCCGGTTTCCCCCACAGTCCAGTATTAAGTTTAACTTAATATTTTGAGTCAGTTTAATTCATGTTGAAATGACTAGAAAAGTTAATTCATTCATTCATTTTCATTTCAGCTTAGTCCCTTTATTAATTTAGGGTTGCCACAGCGGAAAGAACTGGCAACTTATCCAGCATATATTTTACACAGCGGATGCCCTTCCAGCCCTAACCCATCACTGGGAAACACCCTCTCATTTACACACATACACTGCAGCCAATTTTAGCTTACCCAATTCAGAAAAGTTAATTTGATGAAGCATTTTTTTTCTTGCAGTGTAGTTTTAAAATGTATCCTATCTCATTCTTGCTGTATTGGGTAGTGTTTTTTATTTAGGAGCTTCCAAAAGAGCATAAATCCATCGTCAAACTATCCCATATGTTTCCAGAGGGTTAACACATGTTTTTGTAGCAAAAAAAATATTTCACATTTTTAAACCACTGACTTTCAGTGGCAGTTGAATTCACGTTTTACGCCACTGACATATACAGGGTATGAAGCATGATATTAGATGCATTCATAGCAGGAAGCTCTGGCAATAGATGCATCTCTTGGGAACTACTTACCACACAGTTTGTTTACCACAGAAAAAGATGACAAATAAAAAAAATAGTTGGTTTGGCATTACTGCATAATATTAGTATATTACTCTTACTCTTGTATCATATATCCAATTAGAGATAAGAATACATTGTCTTAAATGCTCATTCGGCAGCTGCCACATGTTATTGATTTAAGTTAATAATTAAAAAATAGAAATGTTTTGTTACAAAAAACACATCAATCCATTTCATAAAACATGTTCTAACCCTCTGTTGACATATCTGTTACAGTATTTTTACGATTAATTTATGTGTTTTTGGAGGTTTGGAAGAATGTTTTCTACCAAACAGCATTATACAGTATTGCTATTTGGAAGAGCCAGGAATAAATTTAAAACTATTATTAGTGTGTTAGTCTGACAGAAGTCAGAATTATTAGCCCTCCTGAATTATTAGCACCCCTGTGTATTTTTTTCCCCGTTTTCTGTTTAACCAACGCAATCTCATGGCAATTCGTAACTTTTTGATTTAGTGGCTAATTCGTATGAATTCGTATGATCTAATTCGTACAATTTAGTACGATTTGCTCATCAGCTAATGACGGTTGGGGTTAGGGGTGGGGTTATGTGCCATGGCTCCTTTTTAAAATCGTACATTTTCATACGACTGAACTCATACAAATTCATACGAATTAACCACTAAACTGACAAAACGTAAAATACTTACGTTTCCTCGTAAGATCAGGCTGGTTTAACAGAGAGAAGATTTTTTTCAACACATTTTTAATCATGATAGTTTTAATAACTCATCTCTAATAACGATTTTATTTTATATTTGTCATGATGACAGTAAATAATATTTTACTAGATATTTTTCAAGACACTTCTATACAGCTTAAAGTGACATTTAAAGGCTTAACTAGATTAATTAGGTTAACTAGGCAGGTTATGGTAATTAGGCAAGTTATTGTATAACGATGGTTTGTTCTGTAGACTATCGAAATAAAAAATAGCCTAAAGAGGCTAATACTTTTGTCCTTAAAATAGTGTTTTAAAAATTAAAAACTGCTTTTATTCTAGCCAAAATAAAACACATAAGACTTTCTCCAGAAGAAATATATAGATATATATACACAGAGGATGGATTAAGGATGAGGAAATAATGGGGTAATTTTCATTTTTAAGTGAACTATTTCTCAAGTGAACTGTAAGCGTGGTTAATATTTCAGAAAATGCTGAGTTACTCTGATTTTCACGCACAACCATTTGTTTTCCTTACAGAAAATTGAGTGGAAAAAAAGAGAAAATAGTCAGTGAGCTGCAGTTCTGTGGGCAAAAATGTCAAAGATCAGAGAAGAGTAAACAGACTGGTTCAGCTGAAAGACAACAGTAAAACCAAAATAACCACTCGATACAATGGAGATCTATAGAATAGCATCTCTGAACACACAAGACATCAAACCTTAAAGCAAATGAGCTACAGAAGAAGAAAAGAAGGAAGAAGAGCACACACTCTTGTCATCTGAGAACAGCAAACTGAGGATAAAGTTCACAGAGATGACTTTTCTAAACTTTATGGCAAAACTACCATATTTCATAAATTTATAGTATCATACACCAGTGTTTTGAAGTATAAACATCCACACATCATACCTCCAATACTCAGACAAAAATGCAAACATAAGCAGGTAGTGATGAGAAAGTCATATGATGAATCAAACCTTTTTTTCCCCCATGAGCAGAGAAACATTAATATATATACTGTAGAAGACTCCGTTTCATTCACACAACCACCAAACACCATCATGGGAACATACATAGAATTAAAATAATGTAATAGACATTATTTATAAGCAGTAGATGTAAGATAAAACTGTAATGTATATTACTGATGAGGAAAAATTGTCAACAAAAGGCAAGTAAAGTGTCATGCGGGGACATCTGGGAAAGTCACTTTAGAGTTATTAACCGTATATGTTAAGGAAACTTACTGCTATGTTACTGTAGCATTTTTACAATTGAAATTACATTCTTTTCTTTTTTTTTTAAAGTGTAATTTGTGTTCGGGATTTTCTTTTTGCCACAACTTGGCTTCTTGGTATCAATAGAGCATCATTTAAGACCTCATCCAAACCAAGTTTTGTTACTGATCATCTCCATCCCTTCAGAAAAACTATCCAGCAGGATCAGAAACCATGTCACAAAGCTCAAATCACTGGTTTCTTGAACATACTAAGTTCACCAAAAGCTAAAATGGCTTCCTCAATCATCAGATCTGAGTAGCTTTGAGATGTCCTGGAATGAAAGGTTCACATCATGGATATGCAGCCAACAAATCTGCAGCTGTTCTGTGATGCTATCTTGTCAACAGGAACCAAACCCTCTGAGGAACATTTACAGCACCTTGTTGAATCAATGCAATTAAGAATTAAGGACATTCTGAAGAAAAACAGACCTGACCTGAAGACGGAGTACCAGGTGAATGCATTAATTTAATTGTAAATGTATTTAAAAACATGCTAGAGTTAAGCATGTATCATCCATTATTAAGAAATACTGAATAGATCTTGATTGATCTTTACTGAGATGTAATTGTATGACATTTTCCACAGCTATAGCAGTGAAATGTGACGCGAAATTTGGCAGGAACGAAAGTGTGCCATGAGGACCTCGCTAACATCTTTTTATTTTTTTCAGACATTACATTAACGGGGCTTGCGCTGGATGTAAATAATGAGTCTCTGAGGTTTAGGATGTGACAGGAGGGGTTTGGAAATGCTAGGACCTGTTGGAATCATGATTTATACTGCACCGGGGAGGCCTGTAAACTGGTAGACATGCATGAGAACTGTGTAAATGAATGGAACCGATGGCCAGGAATGTAATAAAAGACACACTTTTAAGTGTTTTATTTAAATAACTCTTGCAAGTGATCTGCGATTGTATTGAATGGTCAACTTGTAGTGCATTTTAATATAATATAATATAATATAATATAATATAATATAATATAATATAATATAATATAATATAATATAATATAATATAATATAATATAATATAATATAATATAGGCAACGCAGTGGTGCAGTAGGTAGTGCTGTTGCCTCACAGCAAGAACGTCGCTGGGTAGCAGGTTCGAACCTCGGCTGGGCTGGGTCAGTTGGCATTTCTGTGTGGAGTTTGCATGTTCTCCCTGCGTTTGCGTGGGTTTCCTCCGGGTGCTCCGGTTTCCCCCACAGTCCAAAGTCATGCAGTACAGGTGAATTGGGTAGGCTACATTGTCCATAGTGTATGAGTGTGAATGTGTGTGTGGAAGTTCCCAGAGATGGGTTGTGGCTGGAAGGGCATCCGCTGCGTAAAATCGTGCTGGATAAGTTGGCGGTTCATTCCGCTGTGGCAACCCCGCAAGGGACAAAGCCGACAAGAAAATGAATAATATAATATAATATAATATAATATAATATAATATAATATTTCCGTACTGTATTTTTTTTTTACAAGCAGACAAATGAATACAAATGACCCTGTAATAAAAAATAATAATAATAATGCATAAATGAATGCATAAAAACATACATATGTGAGAGTTTCAATAAATGGTATACCATAGCTACAAACTAAAACGCTGTTGAGACTCAAAAATCCCAATACTGCACTCAGTATGCTGGTCTTCTGTAATAAAGAACATCACACAATGTTACTGTTCAATTACAGCGCTCAAAGCACAACCCCAGCAGGGGAAAAAATAATGACTATACTGTAATGACAGAGTGACCTCCAGGATTTCTTTGACTGGATTTGAAAAATGGCATGTGCAACTATGCAGGCTTGTAGGAGACAGGACGCCGGGCACAGACTTACTGCACATTCTAATATTACACTTTGTATTATTCAAATTTATTTGATAGAAGTTTTATTTATTTCATTGTTCATCTATTAATATTTTTAAAAACATATATTATTTATGCAGGTTTTAAAGCCATAAATCAGAAAATTAATTTAACAAGTAAAATTAAAAACATATCTACGTTTGGGAAGTTGTTATCATCAAAGGTCAGATCACTCTTAGCACTGCATGTGTGGTCTAAGACACAATTAAAATTCCAAACTGTTTGCATTTTGCATTAAAATGCATGCTGTGTTATCTAATTGAAGTATTTGCATACGGCAGACTTTGTAATGGCATTTGCAAATGGTCATTTGATACTTGAGCAGCTCTTTAGAAAGACTAAATTATACCATATGGTGCATGTGCCCATAGGTACCGCTCTGTGCCAAAAATATGATAATGCTCTGAAGAAGTGTTCAAACCAGATGACTGAAAAAGAGTCACCAAGATGGTCACTCTTACAAAATTATTTTTGATATAGAATATTTTTTTTAAAACATACCCATATATATATATATATATATATATATATATATATATATATATATATATATATATATATATATATATATATATATATATATATATATATATAGTTGAAGTCAGAATCAGGGAAATTTTCACAGTATGTCTGATAATGTTTTTTCTTCTGAAGAAAGTCTTATTTGTTTTATTTTGGCTAGAATAGAAGTAGTTTTTAATTTTTTAAAACATTTTAAGGTCAAAATTATTACCCCCTTTTAGCTATATATTTTTTCAATAGTCTACAGAACAAACCATCATCATACAATAACTTGCCTAATTACCCTAACCTGCCTAGTTAACCTAATTAACCTAGTTAAGCCTTTAAATGTCACTTTAAGCTGTATAGAAGTGTCTAGAAAAATATCTAGTCAAATATTATTTACTGTCATCATGGCAAAGATAAAATAAATCAGTTATTAGACATAAGTTATTAAAACTATTATGATTAGAAACGTGTTGAGAAAATATTCTCTCTGTTAAGCAGAAATTGGGGAAAAAAATAAACAAGGGTGCTAAAAATTCAGGGGGGCTAATAATTCAGGGGGGGCTAATAACTCTGACTTTAACTATGTATAAATATCTCCCAGTGACTTTCAAGCTCCCTTTCTCACTCAATGGTGATTGAAGTTTTCTTAGGTAACATTTATATCTGATATTCACTGACAGCAAACGCTCCTGAAAATAAACATTGTGGAGCGAAAACACTAAATACAAAAGGAATCAAAAATGTGCTTCGTCATTTTTGGCTTATTATCTTTGGCAAACAGTGGACTGTGTAGGTCTGCTGCACGGAGAACACAACCGGTTGGTGCAAGAGCTGCGAGGGTCATGTGAGCTCTACTGGTGCTCATATTGGCTGTTGCTTGCAAAAGTCATCCTTCATTTGCATAAAGTTGACATGCCAACATCTTCTGTCAAACGTCGCTGTCACTCGTGTAGCTGGAGATTGCCGGAAGTTGCTCAGCCTCCAAAGGGTGAATTTTGAAGGGTTGACACAGGGTGTCCCTGCAACCCCTAAAAACCCTAAAAATAATACTAATAAAATGTTTGCCTTCTCTTGTGCCCCAAAACCAACTGCAAGTAATCCATTATAATTATAGGTCTATAATCATTGAAATACCTTGTAAGAACTCACTGGCAGATTGCAGAACTCTAACCCAGTCAGAATCTGAATCTTGGAAAACAGGCTCTATAGTGTCTTATTCTAGACGGCTTATACAATCACAATAACAGAGAGCCAATTGATTTGACTATTTTGACCAATACTTTGGCTGCAGATGGTCGAGGAACCCTTTACCCAACTTGGTAAATTATTTAGTCACCTAACAATGGTACTTCACAAGTCTTCCCACAGGAAACCTAACTAACTGCCTCACAAGACTCTTTTCCATGACTCCCGGGTCATGTGCTCGTGATACGGGACATTCTGCCAGATGCACACTTTTGTAGAGACAAAGGATCTCTGGAATTAACACAAATGAATTAAAGACAATATTTTGTTACAACTAAGGCAGATGTTTCTTTGAATAATATGCCATAGTTTTCCTCATATACTGTGTTTATTCCAACCAATCAAGTCAATCAATGTTGTTGTTTTAAACGTTATAGCAGATGAAACCTTCTGTATGTGTCTGAAATGTATGATGTCTGGTACTAAACGAAAGTTAGTGACATTTGCAATACATTGGGGTAAATGAAAAACTAGTAGTACAAACAGTATTCGTCTTGTAACCTTTGATGTAAGTTTGTAATGTACAAACTTACAAGAGATTTCACCACGTGAAATTAACAAGCAGTCTGTTAATGGATGACCCTGAGTACGATGGTACGGGGTGTGGCCCCACCTTCCATGGCAACTGCTCATTGAAAGACAGTGCCATGGGGATGGACCCAACCAGGTCACTTAAAAACTCACTGCAGCAGTAAAACCTCACTTTTGTGCATTAGCTTGATCGTGCTAGCTTTGCTCTCTGCCCCCTTTTGCCCTGCTAGGACACCACGCCACTACGCGATTGGGTCACCACGAACTTTCCATGCAACCTCTTAAACTTCCGCAAACCGACTCTCAGCAATCCGTCACCTTGGTAACCGAGGACTACAGCCACTCACGAGCGAGTGAATCCCAAAGACATTACTGAAGCGAGTCACCAAATCAGAAGTGCCGTGCTTCCCCGAGGCCAGCCCGGCGAGGGACACTCAAGACTTCAGCAAAAGCGCAAGTACAACAAACAAATGTTGTCTCTTGCTGGTCTGGTGCAAATTGATCCTAAACAGTTAAATATAAGCCAAATCCCTGCTTTTGTGGTTTCTCAGGTGTGACTCTAAGATCTAGTAATAAGTACTAGAATTAATTTTAGATGGTTGTCAACTTATTTTGCATCCTCTGAACTGCCTCTGTGTGTATGTGTGAATGTGTGTCTGCGTTTGTTTGTTGTTTGCTTATTATGTAGTTAGTTTCATGTATCATAGTGTAGCTCAAAAAATCTTTGTTCCCATTTTGGAAGAACTGTGTTCTTGTTTATGTGCTTCTAAGTCATTACCTCGAGCTGTAGATTTTGTTACATTGCTAAAAGTTAACCCAATACTGTGTCATGTTATTATCATTGGCCACGGAAATAATATAAACAAGATTGGTAAAGTATGATGTCTTCTATTTGCTGGACAAATAGTAGATAAAGTGTGAATCTTTTAATATGATTCAGTCTGACTGAATTGAGCCGAATTAAGTAATTTACATCCTCAAGATCCGATTCCTTGAAATGAGCTAATAAATCCCTGATCGATCTTTTAACGTAGGTTGATCCCCTACAACTTTAATATGGAAAGTTCCATTTCACACTTCCAGGTATTCAATTATGATGCTCCAGGACCTCTTAAAACATAAATCATTATTGTGTTTTCCCCCTGTTGTTTAAAACAGTGGTCCTCAACCTTTTTCCCACCACGGACTGGTCGCTTGACAATTTTACCGTGGACCATGGGGGAGGCAACCATCAACCGTTTTCTCAGAGAAAGACAAACTGTGTCTGAGATAGTCTTATCGAAATGTGTATATTCCATGCGAGATGAAGCTGATCAGTCAAACCTTGTCATGTGATGCGGGATTCATTCAACTGGGTGTGTCTGGCATGGAAGGCGTGAGCCGCGCACCTCTATTGGAGGCGACAAACTTGTGTGGGTCTTCAAACTTCAATGGGCCTTTTCCCCTTAGCAAAGAAACTTTCCAAGCTAAATTGGGTTGGAGCTAAATTTTGCAGGACAGTGGCCCTCCAGGACCGAGTTTGGCCACCCCTAGTCTAGAGGTGTTTTAATAATGTAAACATTTTGACAAGTTTAACATTTTAAATAGTTAACATGTATTGTAAAAACCAATGTTCTTGCATGGTAGCCTGATTTTATTTTATTTTCCTTTTGCAACATCCAAGAGTTGATTCTGCCTTTATTCAAGGCAGCACGGTGGCTCAGTGGTTAGCAATGTGGCCTCACAGCAAGAAGGTCGCTGGTTCAAATCCCAGTTTGACATTTCTGTCTGTGTTTCTGTGGGTTTCCTCCATGTTTCGAAAGACATGCAGTAGATTAACTGAATTGGCCGTAGTAAATTAATGTGAGTGTATATATGTTTGTGGCACTGGGTTGGGGCTGGAACAGCATCCGCTGCATGAAACATAAGCCAGAGTGATTGGCAGTTCATTCAAAATGACTCTCAGCAATCCGTCACCTTGGTAACCGAGGACGACAGCCACTCACAAGAGAGTGAATCCCAAAGACATTACTGAAGCGAGTCACCAACCAATCAGAAGTGCCGCGCTTCCTCGAGGCCAGCCCGGCGAGGGACACTTAAGACTTCAGCAAAAGTGCAAGTACAACAAACAAATGTTGTCTCTTGCTGGTCTGGTGCAAATTGATCCTAAACAGTTAAATATAAGCCAAATCCCAGTGGTCCTCAACCTTTTTCTCACCACGGACTGGTCGCTTGACAATTTTACCGTGGACCATGGGGGAGGCAACCATCAACCGTTTTCTCAGAGAAAGACAAACTGTGTCTGAGATAGTTAGTCTTACCGAAATGTGTATATTCCATGCGAGATGAAGCTGATCAGTCAAATCTTGTCATGTGATGCGGGATTCATTCAACTGGGTGTGTCTGGCATGGAAGGCGTGAGCCGCGCACCTCTATTGGAGGCGACACACTTGTGTGGGTCTTCAAACTTCAATGGGCCTTTTCCCCTTAGCAAAGAAACTTTCCAAGCTAAATTGGGTTGGAGCTAAATTCTGCAGGACAGTGGCCCTCCAGGACCGAGCTTGGCCACCCCTAGTCTAGAGGTGTTTTAATAATGTAAACATTTTGACATGTTTAACATTTTAAATAGTTAACATGTATTGTAAAAACCAATGTTCTTGCATGGTAGCCTGCTTTTTATTTTATTTTCCTTTTGCAACATCCAAGAGTTGATTCTGCCTTTATTCAAGGCAGCATGGTGGCTCAGTGGTTAGCAATGTGGCCTCACAGCAAGAAGGTCGGTGGTTCAAATCCCAGTTTGACATTTCTGTCTGTGTTCCTGTGGGTTTCCTCCGTGTTTCGAAAGACATGCAGTAGATTAACTGAATTGGCCGTAGTAAATTAATGTGAGTGTATATATGTTTGTGGCACTGGGTTGGGGCTGGAACAGCATGCGCTGCATGAAACATATGCCAGAGTGATTGGCAGTTCATTCAAATGTTAGGGACTAAGCCTTCTTCGAGGAAAAAAATAAAAAAAACACCCCTGCACTCTCCATTGAAATGAATGGAACTTAATAGAGACAGTTTCTCCAAACTCATCCTGTTCCTTCGTATTAAGAGTGTTGTGTCTGCAACTTCCCACCCAACATGCTGGCCTTAATCCTAAATATCAGCAAAACCTGGAGACAGGCGATAATCCGCTTATAGGCAAAATATAAATTACTGTATGTGAGTTCTATAGTGCTTTTTTCATGACGCCCATTGTGAGCCCACTGACTGTGCATGATGATGAAAAGACGCACATTTAAAGCACATCATATTCTCAAAACGCCTGCTGATTCATGACAGCTACAAAGAGATTTTCTGGTCAAGCTGGAGGTAAAGAACTGATCCATACCAGTGTGTGTGCATGTGTGCTGGACTTCAAACAAAGCAGCACCTTGATGAATGATGTTTTTAATTGATTTCATCATAGTGTGGTGGAGTTGAGCCCTTCAGCACAGGGCCATGATGGGATTGAATGATTTAAACAGAAGGAGCTCCATTTACTAGCATAATAGCACACACTGCTGTATATCGCAAGCCAAACCATCACAGCCAGTAGAGCAGACCTCCAGAAACCACACTTCAAAGAGGTATTTAATTACTAAAATAGTAACCCTCACAGTGCTGTATTGCAGTATTGCTAGTTAGATACAAAGTATTGCCCACTGAAGCTAAGCAGGGCTGCGCCCGGTCAGTACCTGGATGGGAGACCACATGGGAAAGCTAGCTTGCTGCCAGAAGTGGTGTTAGTGAGGCCAGCAGAACACCTATGGGTGCACATATGAGCGCAAATGCATTTGCTATTTAAACAGCGTGGTCAAAAATGTCAAAATGACTCTTGAGCCGAGCTGAAACTAGCAAACAACAATTGCGTCGCGCCGCATTGCGCCGGGTGTATGATAGGGCCCCATGTGTTCCAAGCCAATTCATTGTAATCAATTGTGAAATATATTAGCAGTTTCTAAAAGTGAGAAAAGTAATTGAATTTATTTCTACACCCATTTTTCAGTCTAATCAAAAAAAAAAATGTTTATAGAACATTGAACACACTGTACGTGCAAATGCCATGCAAAGTAGAGGAAAACTAAATTCATAGAGATAAATTACATCTCACACAAACAGTCAATGTGCGAGACATATTTAATCAACTCTATAATTACAGCTTTAATTCCGACAAATTCGCGCTCAAGCAGAAAGGGTGTTTGAGAAAGCTTTTCCCGTTAGTGTTTCCATTCAGCGCCTCTAGAAGTGAAGGAATCACACACGTTACCTTCATCACCAGCACTGCATCAATAAAGGAGAACAGTGAGTGCATGGAGGCGTGAGATTCGCTGGTCAGCCGCTGACCTTGAGGCAGAACCATCAGGCCATTGGCAGAACAGTCTATATGACGCTCACACATAACAGATGTGCACCGTCAAGGAATTAGTTTCTCAATTTTATTTATTCATTTCCTCAAAGACACAATTTAACGCTTGGCTTAGTCCGTTTTTGCTGTGTTGCCAGTGCACTGTCAAACACACATGCACACACACATTGAGAGAGTGTTGAAATGAGGCAACTGTTGAAGATTAATATTTTCATCTATTGCTCATGCGTTTGCAAAAATTAAAAAGATGGATTAAAACTCATTAGCCTCATTCTGACACAGGGATTTAAGCATGGTGCTTTAACTGTATTGAAAGATTGTTGTTTTACTTTCAATAGAAAATAAAGTGGGTTTTTTATGCTGTAATGCTCTGATACATGAATTTTGAAAGCATGAGTCAATATTTATTTGTTTATTTTATTTATTAATAACATTTCTGTATTTAATTATAGCATTTATTTATTTATTGATAGCATGACATGCATTTATTTATTTAATTTTTAATTGCATGCTTATTTATTTATTTATTTATTTATTTATTTATTTATTTATTTATTTTTTGATAGCATGAAATGCATTTAGGGGCAGCACGGTGGCGCAATGGGCAGCACAATCACCTCACAGCAAGAAGGTCGCTGGTTCAAGCCCCGGCTGAGTCAGTTGGCATTTCTGTGTGGAGTTTGAATGTTCTCCCCGTGTTCGCGTTGGTTTCCTCTGGGTGCTCCGGTTTCCCCCACAAGTCCAAAAACATGTGGTATAAGTGAATTGAATAAGCTAAATTGTCCATAGTGTATGAGTGTGGATGGATGTTTTCCAGTGGTTGAAGCTGGAAAGGCAAAACATATGCTGGATAAGTTGGTGGTTCATTCCACTGTGGCGACCCTGGATTATTAAAGGGACTAAGCCAAAAATGAATGAATGAATGAATGATATGCATTTATTTATTTGTGAATTTATTTATGTATTTATGAGGACATTTCTTTATTTATTTATTTAAAAGTACATGGAATTTATTTATTTATTTATTTATTTATTGATAGCATTTATTTATTTATTATTTTATCGATAGCATGACATGCATGTTATTTATTTATTTATTTATTTATTTATTTATAATTGTATGCTTATTTAAGGCAACGCAGTGGCGCAGTAGGTAGTGCTGTTGCCTCACAGCAAGAACGTTGCTGGGTCGCAGGTTCGATCCTCGGCTGGGCTGGGTCAGTTGGCGTTTCTGTGTGGAGTTTGCATGTTCTCCCTGCGTTTGCGTGGGTTTCCTCCGGGTCCTCTGGTTTCCCCCACAGTCCAAAGACATGCAGTACAGGTGAATTGGGTAGACTAAATTGTCCATAGTGTATAAGTGTGATTGTGTGTGTGAAAGTTCCCAGAGATGGGTTGCGGCTGGAAGGGCATCCGCTGCGTAAAATCGTGCTGGACAAGTTGGCGGTTCATTTCGCTGTGGCGACCCCGCAAGGGACAAAGCCGACAAGAAAATGAATGAATGTATGCTTATTTATTTAATTATTTATAAGGGCATTTATTTATTTATAATTGCATGTTTATTTAATAGCATGACATGTATTTTATTTATTTATTTATTTATTTATTTATTTATTTATATATTTATAGGTAGCAATTATTTATTTATAATTGCATGCTTATTTATTTATTTGTTTATTTATAATTGTATGCTTGTTTGTTTATTTTTTGATATTATGACAATATTTATTAATTTATTTATTTAAAAGTACATGGTATTTATATATTTATTTTTATTTATTGATCACATCTATTTATTTATTGTTTATTTATTTGTTTATTTATAATTGTATGATTGTTTATTTATTTTTTGATAACATTCATTCATTTATTCATTTTCTTTTCGGCTTAGTCCCTTTATTAATCTGGGGTCGCCACAGCGGAATGAACCGCCAACTTATCCAGCACATGTTTTATGCAGCAGATGCCCTTCCAGCTGCAACCCATCTCTGGGAAACATCCATACACACTCATTCACACTTATACACTACGGACAATTTAGCCTACCCAATTCACCTGTACTGTACTGCATGTCTTTGGACTTGTGGGGGAAACCAGAGCACCCGGAGGAAACCCACGCGAACGCGGGGAGAGCATGCAAACTCCACACAGAAACGCCAAATGACCCAGCTCGAACCAGCGACCCTCTTGCTGTGAGGCGACAGCACTACCTGCTGCGCCACTGTGTCGCTTTTCTGATATCATGACATTATTTATTCATTTATTTTATTTATTTATTTATTTTTTGTTGAGGATATTTAATTATTTAAAAGTACATTTTAATTATATATTTATTTTTTATTTATAGATAACAGTTATTTATTTATTTATTTATTGTTTACTTGTTTGTTTGCTTATGAGGGCATTTATTTATTAATAGCAGTATTTATTTATTTATTTAAAATTGTGCATGGAATTTCTTTATTTATTTGTAAGGGGATTTATTTATTTATTTTATTTATCTATTATAGCATGCTTATGTATTTATTTATTTATTTTCAAATAGTCCAGTGCACAATTCCAGTGAACTACAACATCAGCATAAAACATTTCAAACTTAAAAATGCTGTCTTAAAAATCAATCATATGATAACTTTTGAATCGTATGATAATCCTTTGACAGAAGAGAATATACTGCTCCCAGAATGTGTTTCAAATTATTATAATATGCAATATATGACACATTTTAGAAAAAAAAACAAAACAAGATTGATTTAGATTTTCTGATTTTGTGAAGAACCACAATTGCAGCTTAAATTGTCTCTAATGTTCTATCCAATAATAACGACTGATTGTTCCATTATTTCAGTAAAGTTTCATGTTTGGGTGAAGTATCCTATTTTGAAGTATTTATATATTTGTCCATTGTAATGTAATTATATTCAGAACATATAATATTGAATACGCATATACAATTATTTAGTGTGTGTGTGTGTGTGTGTGTGTGTGTGTGTGTGTGTGTGTTCTCAATCATGAACATATTTTAATCACATTTAGCACATTAGCACATTTTACTTTAAATGTTCATTAACTCTGTTCCAATCATACCTGCCAACATTTGGTTCGTAAATTCCGGGAGACCCCCCCCCCCCCCCCCCCCCCCCCAACATAAATTACGTCATACGCTAATTTGCATATTACTGACGTCATCGCGTTCTACCATTTCTGTTTGTTTAACAGCCTATGGTAAATAAATGGGGTATTTTATATTCGCACTATGCTTTATGTAAGCTTGTCAATTTAACTAAATGTATTGCTGTTTGAATACAGTATATCATTATAGATGAGTGGTGAATTTGCAGTAATCTCTCAGACGTAATATACTCAGACAAGTTCTGAAACTCACACTTAAAACATATCTGATTGTGCAACAAGAATAAACGGTCAAATTAAATTGTTAAAATAAAGGAGAAGCAGATCGGGTTGACTGTACAAGGGAAATGCCTTCAAACTGCCACCTGTTCTAAATCATTTGCCGTCGGTACGCTGAGAGGTGCTCTGCTCTCAGGCTGCAGGGGAGGCTCGTTGAGAAGAGTAGCGACGGTACAGTAATGGACAAATGACAGTCTATAAAAATCGCCAGTAACACGCAAAAAAATCGCTAGATTTGTCGGTAGTCGCTTTTTTGAAAAATTGTCGCACTGGCGCAAACTGAAGAGCGGGGAGCGAGAGGAGTGAGAGGTTTAGGGAGCTGGGGGCGCGCGAACTGTAGCGCGCGACCGTCACTGGAAGAGCACAAGCGCCAAGTTTCAGCCTGGACTGTACCAAAATTCTGAGGAGCGGGGGGCGGGGGAATTCCGGGAGTTTACCGGGAGACAGACCAATACGGGAGACGGGTCTGAAATACGGGAGACTCCCGGGAAAAACGGGAGTGTTGGCAGGTATGGTTCCAATACCACAGAAACCAAGCACTCTTATTTTGCGAAAGTTTGCTTCTAATCCAGCCCCACGTGCTCAGCTCTTTCTTCCAGCTCTCAGGGACTCATTTGAAGCTAAACAGAAGATCAAAAGCATGTTTCTGCACTAAGGTGACCCAATTACACAGTAGCAGGGAGTCTGCCATTATCAGCAACGACTCTCAGATGACAGCGCAGTTTATGCACATTATGATAAAGAGTGCTTGCCTCATTATATCTTCTGGGAGTTTTTTGGGGTTTTTTCTTCACTCCAAACACAGTGTTTTCCTAATGATCAGGAAATGCCAGCAATGTCAGCAAAGTTTTGTGATTTACACACCGATCATCAGTAGTTCTTGGCAAACTATTAGGGGTATATTATACAGTGGCCATGAGAGCTCAAATGCAGTTTGACAACAAGTGCATGTAAATTCTCACAACACACGCAAATAGAGAAACACACTGCATATAGACCAGACCACAATATGTGTTGGATAACCCAAAAATTGATGAACCAGACTGATTTCTGTTTAGAGTTGTCAGAGATCTGAGAGGAGAGTTTTTGATTATTTATTTATTTATTTATTTATTTATTTATTTATTTATTTATTTATCTATCTATCTATCTATCTATCTATCTATCTATCTATCTATCTATCTATCTATCTATCTATCTATTAATTTATAAGGGCATTTATTTATTTATAAGTGCATGGTATTTATTATTTATTTATGTATTTAAAGCATTTATTTATTTATTTATAAGTGCATGGTATTAATTAATTAATTAATTAATATTTTTATTAAGGGTATTTATTTATTGTTTATTTATTTATTTATGAGGATATTTATTTTTTTATCAGTCATTTTTTGTTTATTTATAAGGGTTATTTATTTATTTACTTATTTATTTATAATGGAATGCTTATTTAATAGTCAAGGAACTTATCTGCAGTACCATGGCTGTAGCAGGAGCAATGATTTTACGCAGTGCTGTTACCTAGTTGCCTAGCTGGGGACTATTTTCATTATTATTAATATTATTATTATAATTTTCATTATTATTTTTATTATCGAGACCACAAGTTTTATCATCTGCCACTACACAAGTTCAGATAAGTTCACGTCAGTCTTTCTCAGGTTTCCTGCCCTGAATGTGAGCCGTTTATATTGAATCCAGTCAGAGCAGTAAATGAAGACAATAACTTCACCGCTGACCTTCTCACATGCGCTTTTCTTTCTTTCAATCTTTCTTTTCCTCTCCATTTCTTCCCCTCAATCACATGTAGACACTCACCGCAACCTCCATCATCTACTTTCCCTCAACAGGTCTTCTGTTTCCCCCCAATAATGATCCTTGTGTTCGAACACAATATGTGCTGCCATTATTGTAATCTTTTATTTTCACATCATATTTCTTTTTCTGCTGCTCTTACCTTTAGTGCTTGCTCTCAGCCAGCAAAATAAGCTGTGTGGATTTGTACGAGATTTCAATGAGATGCTTTAGAAATTGTGCAACAGAAACACATTTGCAAAAACCATCAATTTCCAACATGGAGGAAAAGAAACGTCTCATTTCAAATGAAGGATGTTTCTTGTTCCCGTTCACATCCACAAAGGCGTTTTTCATCCACATCTGCACGTCTCATGATGGAATTCAGCAACTCTGAGCTGTTTTGTAATGAGCGACGAAGGCATTCGTGTTTTCTAACAGATGCTTTCACCAAAGAAACCTTTTCAGAAGACTAAACTTGTGTTTCTTTTTTTTTTTGCTTGCCATTTATGTATGAAATATACAGTGCATGTGCTCTTTCAGCCTGTGACGACAGCAGACAGCAGGAGTCCTCTTTCATACAAGGCCAAGTTTTTCTTTTCTTTTTCTTTTCTGAATTCATTGCTGTTCTAAATGTATGAATATAGATCTACATACTGATTCTGTTATATTTGAGTTCATTAGTGAAGGTTTGTGCAGCTGAATTCATTATTGTAACTTTTGCTCTTTAGTGATCATGTGAGCGGTGTGACTAATTCACAGAAGTTGACTGAGGGGTTGGTTGATTGTTTGGTTGTTTGATGGCTTGATTGATCAATCGATTGATTGATTGACACATATTGATCGATCAATAAACAAAAAACAATAAACAAAAATAAATCCCCAACCTAAACACCCAAATGAAACTAAATACGCCTAATAAAATAACAGAAATAAAAATACAAAAACTACTCATATCTCCTTGACTATATAAAAACAAGAGAATATATTTGAAAAGTTCCAACAGAAACTCCAACAGACCTCTTTTTTTGTAAATTAACATTCTCTATCAGGCTCCTCTGATTAGGTTCAGAAGTTTTATTTCATTTTATAGATAATGAAAAGGTTATTAGCTGGTAAAAAAAAAAAAAAAAATATATATATATATATATATATATATCTATATCTATATATATATATCTATATCTATATATACATATATATATATATATATATATATATATATATATATATATATATATATATATATATATATCTATATATACATATAGATATATATATATATATATATATATATATATATATATATATATATATATATATATATATATATATATATATATATACTGTGTGTGTGTATATATTTATATATATATATATATATATATATATGTGTGTGTGTGTGTATATATGTGTGTGTGTGTGTGTGTGTGTGTATATATATATATATATATATATATATGTGTGTGTGTATATATGTGTGTGTGGGTGTGTGTGTGTGTATATATATATATATATATATGTGTGCGTGTGTGTGTTTATACAGTGTTTATAGCCGTTTTATACCATTTTATACCATTATAATTGACATTAATTACATCTTAACGTTCTGTTGTCATTTCTGATATTTGGGATTTAGATTTAATGTAAGTAGAGCAATGTAAACATTGTAAACTTAGCCTCTTAGATTCAAATAATGTAGTGTAAAAACATTGTGAAACATCAATATCTTGAAAATATCTTGAATAATCTTGTAAAGCATTTATTAATCATAGTTCAACATTAACTAATGCATTATTAAAATCCATATTGTGCTTGTTAACAGTATTTAATGCACAATGAGTTAACATGAAGTAACATAAACTAATGTTGTTTACTTAAATAACATTAATTAATGTTAACAAAGTTACCGTAAAATACCGTAATAAATGTATTACAAATTGTTTGTTCATTAACTAATAGACCACTATTTTAAAGTGTTACCAATAATTTACATTTAAAGGGCACCTATTTTACCCCTTTTTTAAAGATGTAATATTAATATTATGGTTCTTCTGAGTGTGCCAGTGTAGGTTCAGCTCAAAACACAATTCAGATTTTTTTATTATGATGTGTTAAAAAGTGTAATTTTGGGGGCGTGTACACAGGTCTTTGTTTTAGGGGTGTGTTGCTTCACATGAAAATTAGTTTCGACTTCCCGCCCAACTTAACAAGGGGGCGGAGCCAAGAACTCCCCTCTTTGTGTATGGCAACAGACAGGCAGACAGAAAGAAGCAACATGAGTGAGAGGACCAGCATTCAGCCGTACATATACGACTCGGACACAGACCAAGCAGAGACTACAAAATCATTTGTGTCTTTGTATAGTTTTACAGCCAACTGTGTGCTAGTTTAAAGCTCCGAACTTGTAGCCTACACCGAGACTAATAACCAAGCACACTGAATTAACTTTGACTGAAGGGCATCCCACACCGTATGCACCGCGACACGGCGCGCACATGACAGTTGAAAGTATCGCACACTTGCGGCGCCGGTGTGTCACCTGATAGAAACTTATGTTTATAATTCAGAAATGCATGCCGCTGCGTGGCGCAACGCTGCTTGTTGCCGAGCGGCGCTTCTGGTGTACGACCTGCTTGAGGCTATAACTAAAAGGCGTCATAGACCGGGTGAGCCGCTCAGAGCCACGACACGGCACGCGCACATTCGCATGTTATTTAAAATGAAACTATTCAGATAACGCTCTGTGGCGCGGCAGAAATATGAAGTGTCCTGAGCAGGACCAGCGCGTCCATAGAGGCGACCTATAGGCGGCAGAATAGTGAGCGAACCCCCCGGTCCTCGCTTTCATCCGCGACACCCTCCCGGTCCTCACTTTCATCCGCGACAACTCGAAATGCATGGCGCTGCGCGTCGTTAGTTCGTTATTTCCAATGGAGGGACGCGCACGTGAGGCAACGCGCTCGCATTTTCCAGCTGCACCTAGTTAAGATGACAGGGAGCTTCTGTGACTGCGGGAAATGCAAACCGCTGAAGTTTAAGGAAGACGCAATGAAAAGTACACATGTATGCAAACACTGGCGCAGAGGAGAGAGATAACGTGGTGAATGTTGAGTCCAATGAGCCTTGCATCTAAAAATAGAGCAAGGGTGTTTCTTTGGTGACGTCGCTTTGACTCACACGCTGAAAATGGCGGACGTGAAACAACATACTGAGGATATGGTAATGCACACCTGTCAATCAATATTGGTGGGCGGGGGGACCGCACTCCTACGTCAAGTTGCGGTCGATCTCAAAACCGATCCAATTGGTCCACCGGTTTTATGTTGTTAAATTGAAAAAAAAGGACTGAGTGTGTTTATATCACCCCAATATGATGGTCTACACACTATACCTACACATATGTCTGTCCAAACAGATTGAAAAGTAGATTTTTCACCATAGGTGCCCTTTAAAATATGTCTGTTTGTTTGTCTATCTATATTTATCCATCTAATTTATATATAATACAGACAGGCAGACAGATAGATAGACAGGTAAACAGATGTAGACATCTCTTGAATGACAGTGTGGGATTTGCTTTTTTTAAACATATACCTGAGCTTGAATATGTTTAACTTTGCTCATGCAATTTTAGCTGAACTTAGAAATTCCTGGAAGTCAGGGCTGAATGTAAAGGTTATTGCAAGATTATTCACTTGTGTGACATTATCAAAATAACTGGCAATGAAGAAATATGAATCATGTTCCGTGTTTTACAATATGTTTCCATGCATACTGCTGCATTAAACTATTTTCTGAATATCTCTGGAACTTATATTTTGGAATTTGTTTTTTCATCTAATTTCCTGTACCTTTACTTGATATGATTGTGGTCTGTATATTGGGGAAGTCACATCCCAGTTTCATGGTTCTCATTTCACACGTCAGGAAATGCACGAAGACAGAATCCATTATGCAGATTTTTCTCTTAAGTCGTGTGGGGGAAATGGAGTGTTAAGCTGTTAAGCTGGACCTGGAGAACAGAGCTGTGAGGACATACAGCACTGGAGCTCATCCCGCATGAATCAGGGAATCACAGGTCTCCAAGCAACAGCACGGAAACAGCTTCCTCTTTCCTTTCTTACAGAATTAGAAAGTCTTCAGCAGAACACAGGAAATGCCACAACGCAGTCTACTGTAGAGCCTGAGCAATCAGAGTTCAAGCCCTGACAACAATCACAGTTTCATAAGAGCAGAATGTGTTCAGAAATTAAAAGGAATACTCATCTGTCCTTCCAACCATATGCTCTATCCATCCATAAGTCTGTCCATTCATCCACCTCCACTCCATTTATTCATCCATTCATCCATCCATCCATCCATCCATCTTTCTGTTTGTTCATTAATTCATCCATCCATCATCCATACACCCATCCATCTTTCCATTTTTCTGTTTGTTCATCCATCCATCCATCCATTTGTTCATCCATCCATCCAAATGTTCTTCCTTCTGTTTGTCCATCCATCCACAATTCCATCCATTCATTTTCTGTTTGTCCATCCATTCATCTATCCATCCATCCATCCATCCATCCATCCATCCATCCATCCCTCCATTCATCTATCCATCAACCCATCTTTCCATCCTTGTTTGTTCATGCATCCATCCATCCATTCATCCATCCATCCATCCCTCCAGCCAGCCATCAATCCATACATCTATATTTTCATCCTTCTGTTTGTCCATCCATCCATCCATCCATCAACCCATCTTTCCATCCTTCTGATTGTTCATGCATCCATCCATCCATCTATCATCCATATTCTCATCCTTCTGTTTTTCCATCCATCTATCCATCTATCCATCCATACATCCATTAATTTATTCATCAACCATCTTTCCGTCCTTCTGTTTGTTCATCCATCCATCCATCCATCCATGCATCCATATTCCCATCTTTCTGTTTGTCCATCCATCCATCAACCTGTCCTTCCATCCTTCTGTTTGTTTATCCGTCCATCTATCATCCATATTTTCATCCTTCTGTTTTTTCATCCATTTATTTATCCATCCATCCATTCATCAACCCATCTTTCCATCCTTCTATTTGTTCATCCACCGATCCATCTACCCATCCATATTCTCATGCTTCTGTTTTTCCATCCATCCATCCATCCATCCATCCATCCATCCATCCCTCCATTCATCTATCCATCAACCCATCTTTCCATCTTTGTTTGTTCATGCATGCATCCATCCATCCATCCATCCATCCATCCATCCATCCATCTATCCTCCCATCCATCTATTTTTTTCATCCTTCTGTTTGTCCATTCATTCATCCATCCATCCATCAACCCATCTTTCCATCCTTCTGATTGTTCATGCATCCATCCATCCATATTCTCATCCTTCTTTTTTCCATCCATCCATCTATCTATCCATCCATCCATCCATACATCCACTCATCTATCCATCAACCATCTTTCCATCCTTCTGTTTGTTCATCCATCCATCCATCCATCCATCCATCCATCCATCCATCATCCATCTTCCCATCCTTCTGTTTGTCCATCCATCCATCAACCCATCCTTCTGTTTGTTTATCCATCCATCTATCCATCCATATTTTCATCCTTCTGTTTTTTATCAATTTGATTATCCATCCATCCATCCGTCCATCCATCCATTCATCATTCTATATTTCCATCCATCCATCCATCCATCCATTCATCATTCTGTCATCTATGTCTAGATAGGTGATGCTGTTAGCATATGGAGCTGCATTGCCTGACGACAACAACATGGCAACAAAATTATCATTTTACATACAGTATACTGTAAAACTCAATACAGTCCCTTGCAAAAACACTGTATTTAAAATTGTCAAAACTAGCCCAGGTTCCCTGTTTGCAGCTCATATATTAACTGTGTTAAAACACATTGATTCTAATGGTCTAATATGATGGATCAGACAGAACTGAGATTGGCTGAAATGCTTTATAATTATTGGAACCACACAGCTTTGTCATTATATCTGCGACAGTTCCTTTCCAAATAAAATGAATTATATTCAAGGGGGATTTTTTTAGAAGAAAATAAAGGGAGATTTTAGGCATTTTCAGTGTCTGATATTGCACTCTCTTCACTCTTTTTTTGCATAACTACACAGTGCTGAAATAGCAGTGTTCAGTCAGTCTGCGGTGTGAAGGCAGTCAGATGCAGAAATAAAATTTTAATGGTTCAAATACATAGCTGTGTGCGTATGGGGCTTATGCTCCATATGTCCATTTCACAAGGAAATTCATGAAACAAATACTGTTTTGACTCTATTTGCTGTGTTGTGATAGATCACTCTATAGACAAATGAGCTTAAATGACTGATTTGCACTGACTGGCAAGTCAACATAATCATTATTTAGGTTTCTAGTTAAAGCATCAGATAAACATGAATGAACATCACATCTCATGCACAGGTAATCAGTAATCAGAGTTTCAACCACAGGAAGACATCAGTCAAACAGCTTGTAAACATTTAACGTGACTCAGCATTTAGTGCACTCATTGGGGTAGGGTTGCAGTAGCTGATAAGCTCTTGCTTAAACTGTAAAGTAAAATCTCCACTAGAGACTTAGGCCCACTCCTAATTCTACCCCTTACCCTTACCCCTCATTTTGCACGTTCCCGTGAAGGGTTAGGGGTGTCCCAATTCTCTTTAGCTTGAAGGCGTAGGGCTAAGGGGAAGGGGTAGATAGCCCTTCGAACAAAGATTTTTCAGGACCACACTCGAAACTAAGGGGTAAGAAAATTTCCCAGAATACACCAGCCACAACGGCAGGATCACTGCACCCAGAAGTCAGGAGACCCACAAATGAGTATTTCTGTCATTATTACGAAACAACAAACAAATATATGTTTTAATATATTCATAACCCCGTTCGCATATTACCGTCATGCTTTTTTTTTTTAACGCTAAAATAAAAAACGCTAAATTGCGCGATCTTTAATCCATAATCATAACTCCTGTACAGCAGTCCCACAACATTCTCAATGACACTCGAATACCCTGTCAGTAATGTCTAGTGGCTGGGAATGGCCTTTTCACAGTGTCTGCTATAATGTTAATGTTGTTTACATAGGTGAATATGTATAGGTGTAAATGCACAGTATAGTTACGATCTCATTGCCACATTATATCATTATGATATATTATATGCCTTCAGTTTCCCCCACAAGTCCAAAGACATGAGGTACAGGTGAACTGGGCAAGCTAAAATTGTCCATAGTGCATGTGTGTAAATGAGAGTGTGTGGGTGTTTCCCAGTGGTGGGTTGCGGGTGGAAGGTCATCTGCTGGCTCGGGGGGGAGGCGGGTGACGTCACCTTACAGCAAGAAAGTCGCTGCTTCGAGCCTCGGCTGGGTCAGTTGCCGTTTCTGTGAGGAGTTTGCATGTTCTCTCCGTGTTCGGGTGGGTTTCCGGTTTCCTCCACAAGTCCAAAGACATGCACTATAGGTGAATTGGGTAAGCTAAATTGTCCGTAGTGTGTGTAGATTGTATAGGTGTTTCCCAGTGATGGGTTGTGGCTGGAAGGTCATCCGCTGGCTCGGGGGGGAGGCGGGTGATGTCACCTTACAGCAAGAAAGTCGCTGCTTCGAGCCTCGGCTGGGTCAGTTGGCGTTTCTGTGAGGAGTTTGCATGTTCTCTCCGTGTTCGGGTGGGTTTCCGGTTTCCCCCACAAGTCCAAAGACATGCACTATAGGTGAATTGGGTAAGCTAAATTGTCCGTAATGTGTGTAGATTGTATAGGTGCTTCCCAGTGATGGGTTGTGGCTGGAAGGGCATGCGCTGCATAAAACATATGCTGGATAAGTTGGTGGTTCATTCCTCTGTGGCGACCCCTGATTAATAAAGGGACTAAGCCGAAAAGAAAATCAATGAATGGATATTCCCGGCTGGAACATGCATGCAAATGTTTGCATTGGATACAAAAAATACAGATACAAAAAAACACAAAGTAGTAATGATGTTGTTCGGAAATAAATAAATAAATAAATAAATAATAACAATAAAATCATTTTCCTCCTCCTATTTAATCATCATCCGTCTTCCTTCATTAAATATCATCATAACAAACACCTGAGCCTAATTTAAAAACTTTTAAAGGCTCATCTAAATTCATAGGCTCTTGATTACAGTGCTGGGTGCAGATGGTACAGTATGAGCATGACTCACACTTATGTCTCAAAATAAGCTGAGAACACTGAAGTTTAATATGGATTTTATAGCGGAGCACCTTTCTAATCAGAGACACTTCCTCTTCCAGTGGCTCATGCAGACAAACTTTAATTGGATAGGGAAATCACATCTAAACATGACTGTGTTATACATCAGAATCACTCAAATCCCATCAGAGGATTACAGCCTTTTAAAGATGCTATTATGACAAATAGACTACACATCTATCAGAACTGAGGGAAAAGCTAGCCAGGAGTTTATGGATTAATGCCAGGAGTCATTGCCGTTTAATGTAGAGCCATTAAGTCCTTATTTTCACACGCATACTGTAACCAGTCATTAATTGAAATGTTGTATGTGCATTCGTTATGCCTGTCAGTGGGTAAGATGCAACATAGCCAGAGTTAATTTCCACAACTCTGGCAAAGGAGACACAATTCCAGGAAACAAAGAATAAAAATATAAATGAAATAAAACATAAAATTAAATTAAAATTCACTTGTTTTTGTCCTGACAGGGATCACATGAAGACCACAGAAATATGCTGTACTATAGGCATTAACTGTACTCTTCCATAGCCCACTCATGAGGGCCATCATCTACTGCAGAGGTCTGCCTCTTCTATGTGAGGCTGGTCAATCTGGATGGAGGATGTTGATCAGTAGCTATGAAAGTTCTTTTGACTTTAATCTACTTAGCAAGACATTTGAGCAGTAGCGGTTCTAGTTTAAATGTCACCCTGGGCAAACCACCCCATATCCAACTAACCCCCCCACCCCCCACCCCCAAATTTTTCCTGAAAAAAAAAAAAAATGGAACCATATAGATACTATGTGGTTGACTTTTTATTACTCCCATTGGAACACATGTAGCGAACATCTTAAACCAACGTCATATATGACGTCAAATAATGACATTTATTCATCAGTAGAGCCAGACAGAATCTGCGGACATTTTTTGCTATTTCTGCGCAGAATTTTGTTAAAAATATGCGGATTTATGTGGAATGATTTTGGGAGTATCATAACTAAAACCTTAATATATGAAATAAAAAGTAATACATTTTTAACGTGTATTTAATGTTTACAATGCAAATCCAATTAGATTTACATTATTTGGTAAACAAAGCAAGTCTCTCTTATAATATATCTACTCAAAGACAGAAAATATTACTTTACAAACTGTATTGTAAATAAATCATATAAATATTTTCATATTTGTCAATAATATTACTGAAATTAATTTAAAAACTGAATAAATATAAATTTACGCACATTTACACAAGTAAATAAACAGAATCAATTATTTGTTAAAAATCTGCGGAATTCTGCGCGCGCAGATTCCGTGTGGGCCTATTCATCAGGTACGCCAACCAAAATCCAACGTCTGATAGATGTCATAGGGGTAACGTTCACACAATGTCAAGCTGTAACATTATTAGATGTTGATATTTGGTTGGTTTTAGGTTGGACATTGGCCTGACGTTAAGTTCTGACATCAACCTGATTTTCATTTCCAAACAAAAGTCCCCATGACAATAGGGTTCAACGTCAATCAGACGTCATGTTGACGTCCTGTGCCTGCTGGGTGTTTAAGGCCATTTCGGTCAGCATACAGTAAACATCCATCATTTTCTTATCAGTGACATGCATCTAAACAGTCTCTTGGTAAATGCGCGTAAAGATTTTGAACATTTTCTTGGACAATTTTAATACTTCCACAGTTTGCTGCAATTATAAAGTGCACACGTCTTGAGGTACTTTATTATGATGTGATTTACCTTCTACAGTATGTGCGACAGGAATCTCAGGACTGATTTTTCTAATCCCCATGGACAAGAAAAATAAAGTAATTACTGCAGGTTGGACGAAAGTAGTGGGGTAAAAGTACAGATACTGCACTAAAAATGTACTCAAGAGAAAGTAAAAGTACACATTTTTAAAACTACTCAGTAAATTACAATTCCTGAGAAAAACTACTCAATTACAGTAATTTGAGTATTTGTAATTAGTTACTTTACACCACTGGAAAGAGTGTACTGTATATGGGTGTTTCCCAGTGTTGGGTTGCAGCTGGAAGGGCATATACTGCGTAAAACATATGCTGGATAGGTTGGCAGTTCATTCCGCTGTGGCGACCCCTGATTGATAAAGGGACCAAGCCGAAAAGAAAATGAATGAATGGTACAAATATTAAGACTTAATATTAAGCAGCACACTTGTTACATTTTAAATATGTTTAAGTGGAAATAAGTTATAATAATATAATTTGATATATTTTTAATAATTTGTTCACAAACTAGATATGTAAGCAAACAAACAAGTAACACTTAAGCACATATATTTTTAACACTACTTAAACTATTTGCAATCCAAAGGCTGATCATTTTGGATCAATAACAGGCACCACTGAGATTAATGGAACTATAATGGACAGCTTTCCCTGGCTATATACACTTCCTTGGCTTAATCAAAAATGAAATATGAAATATGTTGTTAATTTATTCAACCATTATCCTTAGTTAGTTAGTTAGTTAGTTAGTTAGTTAGTTAGTTAGTTAGTTAGTTAGTTAGTTGGTTAGTTAGTTAGTTAGTTAGTTGGTGGTTACAGCATTCAAAGAGGCAGTGTTCTTGAAAACCTGCTGAATCATGGTGTTCCAGCTGAGCACTTTGTCTCAAAGAGAAGAGCTGTCTAAAAGATGCTAATCGCTGCAGTAATCAAGGCCAGGGACGTTACTGAGGGAGTCTAAATGGATCACATCTGACTCAATTCATTAGCCTGGAACAAATGCAGATGATTGTAACTCAACTTGAGCATTTTCTTTCAGAGCTCCCATAACATCAGCCATTAGGACCACTGCAATTATTGCTGTTTAGAAATTTATTTCAAATAGTCAAACGGTTAACTGAACACTGACCTTGGAGCTGGGAAATATAGTATGACACTTTCGTGTACACTATTTTGGAAGTCACAAAATTGTACAGTGTAATTTAGTATTATTGAAAGTGTTTGGTCCAAGATTATGAAGCCATTTTGATAATGTTGTCTATATGTGGATTTCATTCATTCATTTTCTTTTCGGCTTAGTCCCTTTATTAATCCAGGGTCGCCACAGCGAAATGGACCGCCAACTTATCCTGCATGTTTTTACGCAGCGGATGCCCTTCCAGCCACAACCCATCTCTGGGAAACATCCACACACACTCATTCACACTCATACACTACGGACAATTTAGCCTACCCAATTCACCTGTACCGAGTGTCTTTGGACTGTGGGGGAAACCGAAGCACCCGGAGGAAACCCGCGCAAACGCAGGGAGAACATGCAAACTCCACACAGAAACGCCAACTGACCCAGCCGAGGCTCGAACCAGCGACCTTCTTGCTGTGAGGCGACAGCACTACCTACTGCGCCACTGCGTCGCTCCATATGTGGAGTTACTGTAAATTAATTTAATTGGCATAAACATCAATTTGGGCTTAAAATGCAAGTCGTGGCCTAACATAACCAGTTGTCAAAAGCAAGTACAGTCAGCATTGGTGAATTGGTGAATTGGTTATGCAAATATGTAATGTGATGTGCTGAATTAAATGAATCAGTTATTAAAGTTGCTTGTTTGCTGTCCCATCTGATTATAAAACTGGAAAAAAGGGATTTGTAATTATGCAAATATGTATTGTCAGACTTTCAAGTTAATGAATAAGTTACTAAAGTTGCTCGTCTAGTAAGTCTAAGGAGTGTTTTCTGGGATTTTACACTCATGGGATTCACTTGAGAATTTGGAAACAATGGGGTTTGAGGCTCATGGTATGTAACTTCCATATACTGAATTCTTATTATTCAGCTATGCCTAGGTATATATTTGGATTTTCATTCTATGACACCTTTAATGACCAATTAGATCAATCAGAGCACATATGAGCTCTACTTTCCACTCTTTTGTTTTACAGCAAGCGGACAGCCGTGTGTGAGTGCATCTGGGGAAATGATGACACCAGGATGTAATATGGGACGACGGCAAGCCAGCGGAGGGGATGTGATGCTCTAGGCAATGTTCTGCTGGGAAAACCCTGGCCCAACCTGAATGCTGTTGCAGATCAGGTACATCCCTTCATGACAATGGTGTTCCCAATGGAAGTTGTTGTTTTTTGTTTGTTCATTTTTTTTTTTTTTGCAGGATAGTGCATTCTGCCACACTGCACACGTTGTTCAGGAATGGTTATAAGACCATAATGAAGTGCTTAAGGTGTTGTCCTGGGAGAGTTTCCTTTACTGAAAAATGGCCAAATAGGTTGTTTGTGCAAGCAGTTTATTATGTCCTACAATTTGACTTACCCCTTAAAGATAAGCATCCTCTACTAAAGTGACCTAAAATGCAGGTAATTTAAACGAAGTGTGTGAATTGTATAGATCTGGGGTGCCCAAACTGGTGTCCTACAGAGTTTAGCTCCAACTTCCTTCAACACACCAGCTTGTATAGTTTCTAGTATACCTAGAGAAGGAGTGCTCAACCCTGTTTCTGGAGATCTACCTTCCTGCAGAGTTTAACTCTAACTTTGAAGCAGGTCACACACCGGAAGCACCGCTCGGCAACAGGGTGCACTACGCATTTCAGAATTCTAAATATAAGTTTCTATCATGGTACACACACCAGCCGCACAAGTCGGCGGCTGTCCAGCCACGACTCAGGACACTGTTCATATTTCTGCTACGCCACAGGGCATGCACAGCAAAAATTCCAGTGTTAAATATACAGTGTGATTTTTTTGGTGTTGTTCAGTGTTAAAACCGGAGTACATTTCAATCCACGGGTGTGAAAGTTTTTTCAGTGTTAAACTTTTAACCCAATATGCAGTGTATTTCCCACTAGTGATGGAAGTCTAGTTTTTTATTCGAACCGGTTCTTCAGACAAACAGGGACCAAACCATTGTTTTACTTAAACTTGAAACATGCCTTGTTGCATTTTAAAATGCAAAGAGTTGAATGTATTGAAATTATTTCCGAAAAGATTAATGAGCATTTAATAAATTAAAACTATTTTCAACATATTTGATCACTGTTATCTGTCACACAATTGATAAAATAGGAAAAAAGGTAATATATTAACACTTTAAAGGGTAACACACACTCCAGTTTGATGTAAGAATAAACTCTTACTGTGTTAAAATAAACTCTGAGAGTAATGTACAAATTTCACACCTTAGAAAGTGTTATTTTAACTCCATAATGGAGGGAGTCATATGTACACCCAAGGAGTGTTAAGTTAAACTCAAATTGAGTTAAATGTACACTGATTTTTTTTGCTGTGTGCGAATGTGCGCGTCTGGTGTGCGATACTTTCAACTGTCATGTGCGCGCCGTGTCGCAGCACATCCGGTGTGTGACGCCTCCGATTGATCGAACATCACTAGACCAACTGAATAGAACCTGAAGGCGCACTTGGTAATCAAAGACAGGTGTGTTTGATCAAAGTTGCAGCTGAAGCCTGCAGGAAGGTAGATCTCCAGGAACAGGGTTGGGCACTACTGACCTAGGCTGTTTCTCAATATGCGTTGTTCAGCGATCTTGTGTTCTCATGTAACGTCATCATCAACAGCCAAAGTTCAGTTCCAATACTCAAGAATGGAGGACGCGTGAAAGTTCCCCGATGTTCTTGTTATCGAGGATGCATGGATGCAGACTTGAGCACCAAACTCGCTCTAGAAGTCTCAGAAGTCTGGAGGTGGGAACATTTTGTATAGATTTATTATTAAAGTTCAGAAAGATACCTTATTTACCTCAGGAGTTTCCCTAAATGAGAAGGTGAAAGTAAACATCACCATTAAAATCTTAATAAAGGAGCAAACTCATTAAGGGTGTTTATTTGCTGAAATACGTAATAAAATCTGTTTTACTTGTATTGTGCAACGTATATTTGTAAAGTCTTCATGCATAGTATATATTTAAAAAAAGAGGAATAACAACAAATTGTTGTATGAATGCTGTAATGTTTAAATAATTTTTGGTTAAAGATGCGTGAGGGTCACGTGACCATCAGGAAGAACGCAGCATCTCATTCCTCACAGAACGTGTTCTCTGTTCTCACAGTCTCCTGAGTTCGTTCTTCCAAGGACACCTGGCAAGACCGGTCCTCACAAGAACGCAAGTCTATTCTCTTAATGTGTTTATTCCTTTATTAAGATATTCATGGTGATGTTTATATTCACCGTTTCATTTAGGGAAACTCCTGAGATAAGTTATATCGCTGAACTTTAATAATAAATCTAAATAAAATGCTGCGCTTTCCACCTCCAATCGCAATGACTTCTGGGACTTCTACAGCGAGTTCGGTGCTGAAGTCTGCATTGGTGCGTCCTCGATGTGTGCATCATGCATCACACACCAAGATTAATTCTGATTGGATATTTACCAAAATACAACCCCAAATCACAGTCTTAAAAATGTCAATATATATTTTTATTACAGTTGTCGTCATAATTATTTAATTTTTATTTAATTTCCGTCGATAGAAACTCATCATGAAAATTATGAAAAATGGTTTGAATTTTATTTTATTTTATTTATTTATTTTTTTTGGTGTGTGTGTGTGTGTCTCATATTTTTACATCCCATTGTTGACAGGTATGCCCATAAATGCATTTTGTTTGCTATTTTACCGAGCCTCATAGTGATCACCAATTGGGATTGGTGGAAAATGTGCCTGCGAAATTAGAAGTACTGTCTTACACACACACTTACACCGAAAGAGAGAGCATCTTCTATTATTAAATAGGAGTTTTGAGTTGCCTAGAGTGTTACAGTAAGTGGTGATGTGCTGTTGGAGTTAGTTATTTTTAATGTTGTGCTGAGTGATCGGAGCAGTTGTTATCGAAAGCGGTAAGCAACAGCGGTAATGTGTTCTCTTCTGTTCAGCTTCCAAAATATAATCAATCGCTTTGCTCGCCAGTGCAATCACACAACACAATGCAAATAAACGTGTCCCTGCTGATATCCATCCACTGACATACAGCTGTCGTTTTGGTATTGCATTATGTTACACCAGCATGGAAATGAAGCCATTCTGTTATTAAAGAAGCAATATTATTACTATACTAGTGTCTGACATACTGAGTTGTTCATAACTGTTTTTAATGCCTCAGTCTGATCAATGCATTTATTCTGTCGTCCAACATTTTCATCACGAGGCTGGCTTGGGATGACATCTCAAACATCGTATGTCTGAATGAACCAATTATTTTGATTAAACGGAAGCATGATTAGTATTTGTTAAATAAATGATTAGTTGTTGTGAATTTTAATTAATTACGGTCTAGTGATTATGTGGTTGTGATGTATTAACGTTCCTTTACATGTCATTTTTTAGGGAAAGACTAGGCAGCAAAGGCTGTCTGCTATACTGTATATTAATCAAGTGGGACATTTTTTATTTTTATGAGCACAGCAGTTCACTTTGTGCTCATTTTTCAAATTAAATAAAAACAAATGTATATAAATTTGACTTCCAGGTATTAGAATGACCATGATATGACTCTTTTCACTTCAATAGAAATGTGACTGGTGAATTTTTTGCTAATTGATATTTCATTAATTCTCACAAACTTGCAACACTTTAAATGTGATATTAGGTCAAAACACACTATTGTTAACCTAGATAAAATGTCTGAAGTTGTATTTATTTTTTTAATAGTTTGTTTTCAATCAAGTGGTTATGGTGGCATGCAAAATTTAGATGGAGGGCAGGAAGTAAAAAAACTGAATGGGACACAGTCCGTATTTCATATTTCAAAGGAGATATAAACAGTGGCGGCTGGTCAATAGAGGGCGCTGGGGCACCGCCCCCGTCAAGTTAGACTCCTTTAATATGTCAATATTTATTATCACAAATATTAACAAAATAAACTGATTTAATTATAACATTCTAACATTTATTGTAGTCATACTAACATTTATTGAAAAAAAAAATCTATGAACAATATTTTTTCATATGTGTACGGGGCGCCGGACTAATGGGTGTCTATGTAGGTACACGAACTTTTGCAAAGCATGTGATATGACGATAAGCTCTAATTGGCCGGTTTTAAATTGTCCTTAGGGCGCAGCGCTCTGCGCCCCGAACCCTCCCATTTTGTTGTTAGAACGAATCATATTTGTTTTTATATGATTGGCCTTATGTGATTGGACCATTCTCACTTAGACCGTTCACTCAGCAGCAGCTCGTCAGTTAGCTGTGCTGACCTTTAATCATATAGTGAAAGCAAGTGCAAGATGAAGGAAAATTCTGTTGTATCTTTGCAAATATATCCGTTCACAAGGCGTTTGGATGAAGAAAAAAAATCAATCAAGGAGCTTGGACCAGATCGACCTTGTTTGCAAAACTAATGAAAACAAATTCACCAGCAGTCAAGTGATGGCGAGCGCGCGTACACCCTTGGCTTTTCCAGTACTTGTTATGACAAACGGAGTTGGCTGGCAGGTTGTGATGTAAGTCATGCCTTTTACTACCATGCTGTCAATATATAAGAGACTGGTGACTGAGATGACTGAACAAAAGCTCATTAAGTAATTTGCAAGTAAGAAAGAAAGGAGAGCAAAATTAATTTTTAAGTAGTGCTACTGGCCAGTGATTAGGCAACATTTATGTGTGTGTGTGTTTACTGATTATCTTGATTACTTCATTACTGATAAACCCAAATTGAACTAAAATGAACTGATTTGTGATGCATTTATTGTATGCTTTAGTTATATTTTAGTTTTTTGGTACATCACCTGAAAAATGGCTTTTAAAATGCGCCCCTCTCACATTTTTTAACACCAGCCGCCACTGGATATAAATAGAAAATAAGCACATATGTTGGACATGATCATTATATCATGAAGAGGGCTGAGTTTTCTACTGAACTAAAATATATTTGCCTGTCATCGAGGCGGTAGATGTATAATCTATTAAATTACATGAAAAATACTATAGTAAATACTATATGTTGGGAAGCATACTAATTACTTGAATTAAACTGTCATAGTAATTATATTGTTGGTGTGGTACAACACAACTGTAGTATTAAACAAATTATCCAATATAGGCTTCAGTTCTCTTGATGCACCAAAATTAACACAGTATTTATTACAGTTTATCAGTTTACCATGCTACAGTATTCTGTGGCATGCGTTAACAAAGACTTGTACACATTATACACTTTACTGAGTAATTAAAAAACGTTTATTATGAATTACTGTAGTTTTCCCCCCATGCAGATATCTTCCAGGCATCACGAAATAACAAATGAAAGCATACAAAAGCATAGACGCATAGTTTACATTATATTAAGGCTCGTACACACCGGGACGCTTTTCGTTTGCGTTTATCATCAGCGTTTTTCAAGACGTTTTTCCGGATTCAAACCCAAGCGATTTTCACAGGCGTCCAGCAGAAGAGTATGCAAAATCACTCCTTGAAGTTAGGTGGCGCTACACAACTTTAATCTTCTGACACCCGCTTGTAACACAGAAGAAGAAGACAAAGTTGACATGCTTGTTGTTATGGATGGTTCAAGTAGCAGCTCCAACTCTAGCGATGAAGAAATGATTATTGTTGACCAGTGCAATAAGCAGCTCCACGTCCATATCGCCTCTGGGCATCTTCTTCAGTGTGCGCTCGCATTGACAGTTTTGCGCTTGAGCGCCTCCAAGTGCTGTTTACTGTAACTTCAGCAGCTCCGTGCACGTGAACAAAAGTGCCAATCTGATTGGAGGAGAAGGTTTTGACGCGGTGCATCCAAGCGGCAACCTCCCGCTCTCTCTCGGGAAGCCAATAGGAAAGTAAATGAAACTGCAATTCATCGAAATTCCGCTAGTCCTGGCTCCATAATAGAGAAAATTTCTATTGAGCCCACTGCTAGAATAGCCAACTTTACAGCATAAAAAAAGGTGTTTACAGCCTGGTACAAAGAACGATTTTGGTTCATACAGCTAATATTACCCTTCGTGACAACTGTGAGGGGGGTGAATTTTTTTATAACTCATCCGTTTCCTTTATATTAGGTTATATAAAGTTTGCATAATTAAGGGCGTGGTCACTTGAGTGACAGCTACGTCTCGCTGGTCGCCGTCACTTCACCTCAGCTGATTACGGCTGATTAGCCGCTGATCTCGGCATATTCATCGTGTTTTTGTGTTGTTATATGTGGCTTTACACAGTCAGCTGCCTTTTGGAATAATTTCCTACAATTATCAGATGATATAGCATGCTGTGTGCACTTAATTGTGCTCACAAGCCATTCACGTGGCCTCCATTTCCCAGGTGAGTGAAATATATAATTATATACCATCTCTATGAATGTATTTGTTTTATTTAAGATCATTTATCATTTATAATGTTCTTTAGACCTGCTGTAGGCTCTAGAACAGTCCTCTGAAGCGTTGTCATAAAGTGTTCTGCATGGACTTCATAATTAGCCTTGCATTTACTAACACAGACTATATCTGAAGTTTTTGGAAGTAATTCGCACTTTCCTCCTGTTGAAAAACGTCATAAGCACAATGCTTAGCGGCTCAATGTATAATGCATTAAGCCACTAAGCATTGCGCTTATGACGTTGCTTATGAAACAGTGTTTTTAAAAGTCTAACTAAAGTGTACAACCAAGCACATGTGATCAGAACACAAACGAGTCGCAGGTGATGAAGTATTAAGCGTTTCTCCTATAGGAAAGCCCGTCTAAGTCTGCGTCTGTAGCTCCGCTCACGCTCCGCCTCTTTGCCCTTGTATGGTATGCCCGGGGTTGGTGCGATGACGCGCGAACAAAATGGCGCCGGTCGGCCACGCCTTCTGTTAGCTTCTTTTGGGTTCTTCATAAACCTATGGGTGACGTCACGAATACTACGTCCATATCTTTTACAGTTTATGGGTGCGTCAAACCAAAAAACAAGCATGAGGTGTTTTTTTTTTTGTTTGTTTTAAATGATGCTTTTGCACCTGCCGTTTTGCTCGTTGGTGTGCACGATCACATTGATGCCCTTTATTTAGTCACGAGGCGTTAAACGTCGACGGAAGACGCGAGCAAAAAACGTCTCTGTGTGCACAGGCATTAAGAGGTAAAAGTGCTCTACAATATTAACGGTCTAGATTTGTCACAAAGGTTGTATTTCTTTTTTGTTCTGTCAATGAACTTACCATCAACAAACATTCACTGCTGCTGCACATATCGACGTTGATGTTATGGTTGTTTATTTCACCAAAACTCCAGTAAAGACATGATTATTGTGAAACAAGACAGAGATTTCATTGCAGCGTAGGGTTGGGCGATGTTGACCAATTTAGCATTGTACGATGTCTAATGTGAAACATCGCGATGGACGATGGCGTCGTCTTCATACGCGGAGGTGAATTATTTATGAATAATTAATTAATTCATAACAAATTAATTATTTGTAGCCTACCGTTTCATCCACCACCGCGGTGGATGGCGGAGGGGTGTCGTGGATGAAAGTGAGCTGCGCGGGGGTGTCGCGGACGAAAGTGAATAGGGTTGTGGAGTCGCGGAAGAAAGTGAAAATGAACAGCAGACAGGGGAGGAGGGCGGTTGTGGAGGGAGATCGGTAAAATGAGGTGCCACATCTGGATCCGGCGTGTTCCGGCACAAATTAAGCCCTGGATAGAGACAAGATTAATTAAATATCACGTTTAACAACTACAGTGAGACACAATCCAGCAATAAACCCTTGATAAACTGTCCGACGTACACTGTTCTCTGGAGCTCAGACGAGCACATGACAGTGTGTGTCTGTGGCTGTCTGTGAGTGTGTGTGTGGCTGTGTTTGTGTGTGTGTGGTCACGTGATGTGCGTTTTTAGTGGATGGAGGGCTGTTCAGAAATGCTAGATGAAACACCAGTGTGGACGTGGGTCATTTTCGTTCTAAAATGCCATTTTAAAACAAAGCTGTATTAGTGTAAACGTAGCCTGAGTGTGTATTTTTCACGAGTGGGTTTGCGACGGGGGTGGGGCGGAGGATCGGCGATGCCGGCTTAGCATCGTGAAGTCTATAGGCCATCGGCGATGGATGATGGCATCGTCTATCGGCCCAACCCTATTGCATCGATTACGTTTTATATTCTCCTAGATTTTGCATGAGTGTGGTGGTGTTTGTATGTGATTTTTATGTAACACATTAATATATTTCTACACATAGCTAGGCCTGCACATAATTTTTATTGATGCATGTCAAACAATTCATCATGTAAAAGTTTGTAAACATGGATGTATTGAATACATGTTTATTACATGCTTGCTTTCGTTTTTCAGCCAGTTTCTAGACCTTTCCCCTGTTTATGAGCAAAAACTTTTGCAAGTCTTTAAAAGCTGTTCGGCATTTCTTATTTTGGCCGATTTAAACAATTATAAACAACACAAACATTTTGATCTTCTGGTAGCTATTCCTACACTGTAAAACCCAAAAAGTAACTCAAACCATTTGAGAAAACCAGTTGCAACAAACCATTTAAGTTTAGTAACTATTTAGTAAAAACTAAACCTAATGAGTACTGTAAACTTAATCCGATTAAGTAAACAAAGCAATCTGAGCACAGAAAACCCAATAAATGAAGAGAACACAACCGAGTACTGTAAATCCCAATAAGTTAAGGCAACTTAAACTGTTTGAGGAAACCAATTGCTGCAAGCCATTTGAGTTAAAAAATAATAATAATAAAATAGAAATAATCTATAAGGACGTACTCACACTATGCTATCCGTACCGTGCCCAGGCCCGTTTCCCGGATCGCTTGAGAAGTGTGAGTGCTCTGAATCGGGCTCAGGCAGGGTACACTTGGCCGGCCCTGGCCCGGTTGGAAGAGATGTGCCAGAGCACGGTTCACCTGGGCTCAGGCGCGGTACGCTTGCAGTGTGAGTGCAAAACGCGCCCGAGCCCGAAACTGAAAGCGAGACGTGACTTTTAAGGGACTGTTTGATATGGATTAATTAATCATTCATACTGTTCAATGAACGCAAACTGTCGTAGTTTATTAAAGATGCAAACCCCTCACTGCACGTCAGCTGCACCTTCAGCAAACCTCCTAATTCCTGCAGCACGAGGACTTTATGAGCGTCAAAGGTGGCTGATCTGTTCGGCGAAATTTTTGACTGCGTGTCACCACATATCAAACGACTTAAACGATATAACTAAAGAAATCTCCACTGTGCTGAGCGAGAGCGCTTCTCTTCCTAAACTGAACAGCGCGTCATCGATGACGTAAACGTGCCCAGGCCCGAATGTAATGTGAGTGCGGGCCGTCGGGGGAGACGGGAGGGGGGACAAGCGTGCTTCGGCCCGGTTCAACGCAACTGTGCATAGTGTGAGTACGCCCTAAGAGTACTGCAAACTTTTGCAGTAATTTAGGTTGAACTAATGAGGTATTTAATTTAACTCATTACCTTCAACCCTGAGTTCAAAACCCTTTCAAAAGAGTAGAATTAACTTTCAGTGAATATTGAGTTAACTACACTCATTTCATTTGATAAAGTTGACTGTTGGGTTTTACAGTGTATGTAGAAGAATCACTTCCTGCCCTCCATCTGAATTTTTGCACGTCATCAATGACGTCATGTGAAAACAACCTATTCTTGCTAATGTAGGTATTTGCTGTCCACTGACATAATTTTTAACCTTTCTTAACACTACTAAGGGCGTACTCACACTATGCTATCTGAACCGTGCCCTGGCCCGTTTCCCGGATCGTTTGAGAAGTGTGAGTGCTCTGAATCGGGCTCAGGCACGGTACACTTGGCCGGCCCTGGCCCGGTTGGAAGAAGTGGGCCAGAGCACGGTACGCTTGCAGTGTGAGTGCAAGCGTGCCCGAGCCCGAAACTGAAAGCAAGACGTGACTTTTAAGCGACTGTTTCATATGGATTAATTAATCATTCGTACTGTTCAATGAACGCAAACTGTCGTAGATTATTAAAGACGCAAATCCCTCACTGCACGTCAGCTGCGCCTTCAGTAAACTTCCTAATTCCTGCAGCACGAGGACTGTTTA
Source organism: Danio kyathit (assembly GCA_903798195.1). Taxonomy (NCBI): domain Eukaryota; kingdom Metazoa; phylum Chordata; class Actinopteri; order Cypriniformes; family Danionidae; genus Danio; species Danio kyathit. The sequence goes on along the minus strand of LR812538.1, from coordinate 8,658,739 downwards.
TGAGCGTCAAAAGTGGCTGATCTGTTCAGCGAAATATTAGACTGTGTGTCACCGCATATCACACGACATAAACAATATAACTAAAGAAATCTCCACTGTGCTGAGCGAGAGCGCTTCTCTTCCTAAACTGAACAGCGCGTCATCAATGACGTAAACGTGCCCAGGCCCGAATGTAATGTGAGTGCGGGCCGTCGGGGGAGACGGGAGGGGGGACGTGCTTTGGCCTGGTTCAACGCAACTGTACCCCCTAAGATAAGGGACGAGGGCTGCAAATTAGCTTCATGCTATATTCCCTATGTACGCAACATCGGTTATCTTTGTATAACAATGTCAAGTGTATTGTCCCTGTTAAAAAAACAAGCAAACAAAACAAACAAAATCACATTGCAAGAATATTGTAGATCATTGTTTTATTGGCACTTTACTGAATTAAGATGAATTGTAGGCAGAGATTAAATTATTGAAGGATCACTGGAATAATCAAAGTCTATAATTATTTTTAAATACTTTAATTTAGAAAGGTTCCAGAAATGAATGAGAACTTGCATTCTTAGATTGTTACATGTTGTTATTTGTGTTTATTTTTAAATCCATCAAAGAAAAAAAAAATGAAATGAAACCCTGAATACTGAAATTGCAATGCACAACATATTAATTATGGAAATTGTATGCTTAAATGTGTTAATTTATTGTTCGCAGTTGCAGAAATGTGATTTTTAATACAGTATGAGGTAACAGATACACATTACAGTGTGCTGCCAGTTTCTATTGTTATTCAGGCTCATATTCTCTCTCCTGTTTCACAGAAGTCCTATATGCGGCTGTTGTCGGATCTCATCGCGTATCCAGCGACCTGCTGTGCATGGTAAACACATTTCAGCCTGTGAAGCTGTGACACAGCGGCCTTGTCCTTGTGTTCTGGGTATCTGGCTACATCTCTACATGCTCAGGTTAGTTTATCACTGATGAGGCTTTCGCTGTGTTCCTCCATTCATCATTCCTGGTGAGACAAGCACAGAGAGGACCTTGGCAGTGTGTACTGCATTATCATTTCTTTCCCAGGGGTGGATTAGCCTTCACTGTCCTTCTCGTTCCCTTGCGGGAGAAAGAAATCCCATAGTAAAGCCAGCTCCTGCCATAGTGTGTGCATGTGTTGAATAAAATTGTCAAATTAGAGTAAATAATTGTCCTCACCTCCGAATTTTCGTAGCTGCTTGAGACTTTCAAACCACAGAATGCTGTAAAAACACCATAATGAAGAGTGAAGAGTGTAGTTTGCTCTGTGTTTAATGAAGCGGCTTAAAAATAGCTACTGAAACCTGTTCCTTTTACTCTCGTGCATTGGTGAAAACCGTTTTCCACCTCTGCTAGTGTCAGGTTTGAACAGGGAATCTGATAAATTCCCTCATTCGATATGAGACTTTTCCCAATTCTCCACCTCCAACACAATTATTTTGTTTGTAACCAGTTTATTGGAAAGAAGAATCTGACAAGACTCTTCTAGCCAAATTCATCTTCATCATGACAGCCCTCATGAGGTCACACAACACTATTGGAGAGTAAGATAGACCTGCACTACTTAAATTTACAGAAATTAAACAGCTGCTCATCACATGTGCGACGGTTCTACTACAGTATGTGTCGTGCTGTAAGGTAATATGGGAAAATGTGAATTTATGGCTACTTGAAAATATACTACTACCATGTGTGTTTACATATATAAAAGAGGTAAGATGTAGTGATTTCATGACAATACTAGTCCTCTCTACTCTGCTGTGATCGTGATCCACCCTTCTTTCTGTCTCTTCCAAAGTTCCTTCGCTGTAGTGGGTTTCTCAACTAGTTTTGTTAACAAGAGATTTTCAATCAGGTTTAGATCAGTACTCTGGGCTGATTTCAGGGTTTTCAGCTTTAAGGAACGGCTTTACCTGTTTTGCTGTGTGATTTGATAAATGATTGTCAAAGTTTGGTCACAGCAGTGGCTTTCAGAGCAGGTTCTCTTAAAGGTGGTGACCATGTATAAACAAAACATGACTTGTATACATGCGTCAGAAAAGTGAACTAAATGAAGCCCTGATTACTAATTATTCACTTTTACATCGTGCTGTACAGTTTGGTATGACTCTGCTTGCATTGGTTTGGCTTGTATTTACACTGTGGTTTAGTACTGCTTATAGTCCAGGGGTGCCCAATCTTTTTCTCATGAAGGGACAAAACCAAACTTGATTTGGGCTAGTGGGCCGAAGGTAAATATAGTTGCCATGGCTAATTTTCTAATTTATTTAATAATGTTTAAAAATGACTAGAAAACATTTACTTTTATATTAACTACTACAGTATTGTTGTACATTTTATAATGAATTTATAACAGTAAAAACAAAACTATCTCATAACAGAATTGCATAGTTTTTGCCTTGATTTGCTCGCCAATGTCTGCATAGTTTTCTATCCATCGAGTGACAGTATCTACATTTAAAAAATAATTTGAGTCATTTGCAACATTCAATTGAACCATTTAATCTTGGTTTGCTCTAAATAAGATAAATGAAAAAGAATGAAACAAACAAAAACAGTTACGTCAAATTAGAAATTACAATATCTGTGATGAAGGCATTCACCCCAACCCTCTCCATCATTCTCACTCTTCGTTCAGATGGGATGGTGGGCCAAATTAAAGGTTACAATGGGCCAACTTTGGCCCGATGGCCCTACTTTGGGCATCTCCGTTATAGTCGGGGGGGTTATTACTATTGTTATGCTACATCAACTGCCATGACTTTCTGAAAAACCTTTCATTCCGTGTAATCCCATCCAACTCTCACTGAATCTGTTCTTTGGCTACAAACAAAAGGAATGTCTAGACCTCTTCTACTGACTGAAATGCCAATTCAGGTGTTTTCTTTTTCTTGCAATGGTATAAAAATGGTTTAGTTGTGCAAACAAACAATATAACAGTGGCTGCTGCTGACTATTTACATAATCTTTTGTCTTGTTACAAATCCAGTAACGTTGGTAATGATGATTCTCTTGAACCATTAAGTGACCAGGGTAGGGTTGCACCAGCTGTTCGTAAGGTCTTTCTTAAACTGGAACGTAAAGTCCACTCTATAAGTGGAAATGGAATTAGGGACAAGGTAACGCAGTAATTGAGGTCAAGCTGTATAAAAGCGTAACAAATAAAAATCAGTATGTATTCCAAATATTGTAAGGTATAATCAATGGCTTGCCATGCTTTATTTAAATGCAAATATATGACGTGGAGGCAGCCACCCAATGCAAAGTGCATTTAAAATATTTTATTGCACAAGACGTTGGTTATCCCACATACTCTGTGGTCATTTGTCAAGTTATAGAAAAGTTTCAACCGGTACTACTCTGCTCATCTCAATATTTGACCAATTTTCCTTAGTTACTGTAGAACATGCTGCAGTGCATTGACTCAACAGATCTGTCTGGAAGCTTGTAGCATTTCTAGTAAGAGTGTGATTAGCTGGCTTATGTGTGTCTAACTGGGGTTGGAGCTAAAACTTGCAAGTCACTGGTCAATCCAGATTCGAGTTTGGGCACCCCTGTGCAGTGGTGGAAAGACTACTGAAAAATCATACTCAAGTAAAAGTACTATTACTTGCCTAAAAATGTAGTGCAAGTAAAAGTTGGCCTTTTAAAAGTACTCAAGAGTAGTGAGTATTATGCTGTAATTTGTGGATGTGTGTAAACGTAACCTTCTGTAGTGCATTTAGTTATTGCCCAGCAGGCACACAATGTTAGAAGTCATTAATTTTGGGTTAGATTTAGGTTGTGATGTCAGGTGGCCAAAATTCAATGTCTAGCTAGCGTTTAAGCACACTGTTAATTTGATGTTGAATAACTACGTCAAATGACGTTGATTTTAGGTTGTGTTAGAAAGTTACCAAAATTCAGTGTTGAACAATTCAACATCTTAAACCAACGTCATATAGACGTCAAATACTGACATTTATATGTCAGGTATGGCAACCAAAATTCAACGTATGATTGATGTCATAGTGGTAACGTCCACACAACGTCAAGCTGTAACATCCTTAGATGTTGATTTTAGGTTGGGCGTTGGACATTGACGTCAGCCTGACATTGGGTTCTAACAAGGGGCCTCGCTAGACCCAATTTACTGGGGCACGTGCCCCAGTAAATGCTTTGAGATATGATTTACTTCATATGGAAAGTGTATCAATTAAGAGTGCTAATCCCGGAATAAAGACGTTATTCTCTATGTGCAACCAAATCAACGCTGGTGAAAGCAATGTGTTTAATCAAAAAGCAAACTGACGCGTCTCTGCATGTGTGCAGAAAACCATATCTGCGCACCTCACACACCGCTCCTGCTGGACCCTGACGCGCTGCTCTTCTCCCGGTGCGAGTCCCGGTTGTTAACACGCACGCTCGCGCTCATGCATTGTGAAACTGCCGTAAGAACCTTTTATGAGGAGGAGTCGGCACACAATGAGTTTTGCAAGTCGACAAAACTAAAGTTTTAATAATTTGATGGTGATCTTACTAAGCATGCCTATAGTTTTTTTTATGAAATAAAAAAAGGGATGATGAGTCAGGGAGGTAAGACTGAATAAACCTAATTCTCTGCCATCTGTCAAGTCTAAGACAACAGATAATTCTATAAAACATCTGTTTTGTATTCTATAGAATTGTCTATAGAATTTCATTCAAATGAATGCAAAAGATTTCTTAAATGATCTTAGCTTATTACTTTTATTACATTTAGAATTTCTCTTAATTAGAATAATAATTGTATAATAACAACAATACTTTTATTTATTTATTATATATATATATATATATACAGTATATATAATTTTACTGGTGTGCCCCAGTAAAGCTTTATGTCTAGCAACGCCCCTGGTTCTAACGTCAACACTATTTTCATTTCCAAACAAAATGCAACGTCCCCATGATGTAGGGTTACAATGTCAATTGTAATAGTTAGAAATTGTCATGTCTTAAGGTAGTTCATTATGATGTGATTTACCTCTTTATATCTATGTGCAATTTGATTGCACTGGAATCACAGGACTGATTTTTTTCTAATCCCCATAGAGAAGAAAAATAAAGTAGTGACTGCAAGTTGAAGGAAAGTAGTGGAGTAAAAGTACCAATACAGCACTAAAAATGTACTCAAGGGAAAGTAAAAGTACACATTTAAAAAAAAACTACTTAGTAAATTACAATACTTTACATCACTGCCCCTGCGTTAGATCTCTCCACTTTGAATTAGTCATAAGCAGATATGAAAAAAAAGTGTGCATGAGATGGATGGTGTGTATAATGACAAGGGCATAATCGCTAATAGCTCATAGTAACCAGTGTTAGCTGCCTATTAGCTAATATTAATGAGCATACAGTGTTTGGAAGTTGATTGATCAACATTGGCTTCCTGGTGAAGCACATGTTGCCGTCCTCGAGGTCACACAGGGGAATGTAGCCTCCAGCAGCTGTTAGTTAGTTACTATGGTCACTATTAATGTTTGAGAGAAGATAAATTGATAAAATCAGAATCAGGAATTTCAACAGATCATCGAATACATCGAAGTATAGTAATATATTTTAATAACTTTTGCCGCTTATGTGAACTCTGCCACTAAACTGAATCCAGTTTATAAGCCCTGGCAAATGTATTACTGTTTAGCTTGTCTGTCGTCTTTTTCTGGAAATCACAGGTTATAGAGCTCGGGAGTCTACATCACGACGAGTTGCAGTTGGCCATGTTTGTGAACAAACACAGGAGCTCTCAATGTTATTCCATGGCAAAAAAACTAACTTTTATAGTAATATCTTTTGAAAAACATCTCAAAAACATTCAATATACATGCATATACCTTTTTATAAATGCACTTTCTGTGTCTGTTAGGCGGATAATATGCATTCCACAACATTCTGTATCCAGCGGTGAACTGGTAACTGGGGAAGCCGAGCACAGATGCAGAGTGGGCAGATCCAGAGCGGATCAAATAAATGAACGAGTTTATTCATAACTGACAGGGCATCAACGTGTTGCTGCAAGAAAACATCTCCATATATGATTCTGTTCATTACCTATAGTACACTGTCAGAAATAAAGGTACAGGACATGTCACTGGGGCAGTACATTTTGAAAAGGTACATATTTGTACCTGAATGGTCCATAATGGTACCTCAAAGCATACCTGTCAACCCTTTTGTTTTTCCCGGGATTCCCCTGTATTTTACAGTTCTATCCCACTATCATCCTGTAAAGGTCTTTCTCTGAAGGGTCGCAATAAACATTAAAGAGCAGAGCCTCCCTATATGCAACCCATAATGCCAAACCACCAGGGGCCGCCCTTTGCTCTTTAATGTGAGTCTGTTCTGTGCTTTCGCTTTGTTTAGGCTTGAAAACACTTTGAAATAAAGATAAAAATGGCGGGATTCTCTTTCCTTTTATTACAGGTGCCGTCTTCCCTTCATATGCATTCCTCAAAACACTCATATAGCGGTGCATGGCTGTCAGCTGACGCGCTCCATAGTGATAAATAGAGGCTGTTTCTCAAACAGATTCTGTACACGCTGTTTGAAGCGGAGCAAAAGTCTGGGTTTTGGGTGCGTGTTTAAACAGACATATACACATAATTAAAAATAATAATATCTAAAGATGTAGATCTTGGTGGGGTTTTTTTTCAAACACAACTAATTTTGTCCTAAATGAGCATAAAAAGTTAGAAAAGCAATCGAATGCTTTCTTTATAACGTTAGATGGTTGCATTTTTAAAGTGACACCTGTTATTTAATGTAATCAAACAAAATAAATCTAAATAAGAGATTCATTCGTTGCTCTTTAATCAGAATCTGCAAGTTATATAGTGAAGAAACGGCTAATGAGATTTGATAGCTTGATTTTATTTCATTATAATAGCTATTAATTTTAATAAGCTGAACTGTTTGCTAATGTATTTGCTGCTAATGTATACTATTTATTTTTTATTTTGTAAATAATAATAATAATAAAACCTATTACTGACCATTTAACTGTTTATTTACAATGAAACCGCTTCAAATCAACATATTTAGTAATTTGGGGATTTTTTTTTTAAGGGGGGTTCAGGTGAATCCCTTATTATGGTGGGGATATCCCTTATTTTCACATCCCAATGTTGACAGGTATGCCTCAAAGTTACATTTGGGCACTTATGTGCACCTTTGAGGTACCACTTTGGACTCCTTGGGTACAAATATGTATCTTTTGAAAAGGTACTGCCCCAGTGACAGTTCCCGTACCTCCATTTTTTGAGAGTGTATGAGCACCTACAGTTTATTGCTGATAAGTGTATATATGATACAAAATATCAATGTAGATTAATGGCAATCAGGCTCCCTTGTCCTAAACACCCAGAATGCATTGAGCTGCTACGACACATTCACATTCTCTATAAATTCTGTTTATCCCTGCAGTGTGTGGCGGTCTAGGAAACTTGAGCTTGTTGAACTTGAACATTCATTAAAAAGAAAACAGGTTTGACTGGTACCATAGAGCAGATCCAATCAGCCAGAAGAAAGTTGACACTAAAGCCTACATTTTATTCTTCTAATGCCCTGTTGTGGCATGGTTTGCCCTCTGCTGTGTTTGGGAAATAGATCTGTGTTTTTCTTCATCAGCGGCGCCTCAGATTTGACTAATTGTGTTTGTCCTGGTGTTGAGCAGTCGGGTGAGTAAAGCCAGCTGGGCAGATGTTCATGCAGACACTTCTCAGGATTCTTCTCATTACTCATTCTGTCAGCACATACAGTTCACGTATACTTCCATTCCGCTGAAAGACATCACAGCTTGATATTAGCATTTTGTCACTTGATGAAACCTTGAAATTACTACAAGCCTGTAATTTGCTTGTAATATAAGGATACTACTTCTATTAGTGTTACATAGTGCCACTATTATTGTTACAGATTGTTGCATAGTGCTACTATTGTTACAGATTGTTGCATAGTGCTACTATTATGTGTTGTTGTTATTACAATTAAGTCTGGACTAAAGAATGTATAACATATTTGATCGTTTGTTGTGTAAAATAATACTTTTTTTTTATTTACTCTCTTTATAATGTAGCTATATTAAAATAATTAATCTATGCATAGTAATATTTTCAAGAAAATATTAGTGATGTATAATTTTGATGTTCTTTTTCAGAAGACATATTTTGACTAGGTTTAAATATGTCAGTTATTATTTTGTACTTTTATTAATTCCCAACAACAATAATAATAATTAAAGCTGCAAGCAGTGATGAAAGTGACCTCACATCCGGGCTCACCACTCCACAATGGCCTTAGGATGACAAAGAACCGTGGACAATAAAAATAATGTAGGCTGATAAATATATATTAGCAATTCCATGCAAATGTCAACCGTGCCATGAAAAAAATTAGGTTTTCACCAAATTGGAGAAACCGTTTCTACATTTTTTGTGTAAGCAAATATTTTACAGTACTTTAAAAATACTCATAAATGTCTCTGTCAGTGTTTAAAACTATTATATTTAATTTGCCAAAATCACACAAGTGGCAATTTCATATCGGTCATATCCATAACGGAAAAATGTCACATCCATAACGACACTTTTTCCTCATAAATGCAAAAATATAAAATAAAATAAAATCAATCATGTTTGTTCTTTAGTGAGCCGACTCGTATCTGTATGATTAGCATTGTTTCTTTTGGGTTGTGCAGTTTAATTGACAGAATTTCTACAAAGTATGTTGCATACTGAAAACTCACAAACTTTTTTTTTGTCACATCCATAACGCATGTTTATTTCCCTCATTTAAAGTATAAAAATGTTTACAGATTGATATTTTTCTGATCCCATAACTCTGTGGTCAGTTGTTTTAGAAAATATAAACAGATGTGTCAATATAATGTTACCATATACTTTCTATATGAATTTATGTTTTGAGATTTTACTGCAAATGTCACATCCATAACGCTGGAATTGCTCATATATAAAAAAACTGACAAAATCACTGATTTATTTTGTCAGGTGGTGGTGCTATGACAAAATTGGCATGTAGATGTCTTCAGGAGAGGAATTTCAGCAAACACGTGAATTTTTAGGCAGATCAGATATTTTGTGGCTGAGTTTTAAGTACTTCCTCCTAGGCCAGAGGTGGGCAAACTACGGCCCGTGGGCCATATGCGGCCCGCTAAACTCTTTCATCCGGCCCGCGAGGGAGTTTTTTAAAATGCTGCTTCTGAGTAACGGTTTGGTTTCAGAATTAGTAAATTAATGATGCAATACAAGTGAACGCCATTGGATGGCAGTATTGCACGCAGTACAGTTAATGCAACCAGTAAAATTAAAACGAACACACTCTCAGATATTAAAATGCACTCGACCGTTAATGACTGAAAATGAGTCGGGCAAAAAAAAAGAAAAATTGACTCTGAATGTCGTGTGTTTAGTGAAGAATGGACAACAAAATACTTCTTCACCAATATCGGACAGAAAGCGGTATGTCTAATATGCCAAGAAAGTATTGCTGTTTTTAAAGGCTACAACCTAAGTCGGCATTTTTCACGCAAACATTTAAATTATTTTTAATGTGTTAATATGAGATATTTTCTATCAGACAATATCTTTTCTATTCTCCACTGTAAAAATGATTACTTTATTATTATTATTATTATTATTATTATTATTATATTTTATAAGGGATTATTTTATTGTTTTATGATGATTGATAAGTAAATATAAATAGTGCAAATTAATTTGACTAATATGACTCAATAATAACTATAAAAAAAATGTGTGTTAATGTGACACGTTTCTGTCCGATATTACATGTTCCATGCATACTGCCACTATAAATAAAAGTTATTTTTTGAAGGATTTGACATGTGGCCCTTCACTTGGTTTGCAAAACTTGATGTGGCCCTCAGGTCTAAAAAGTTTGCCCTCCACTGTCCTAGGCAATACACTGAACTTTGTCAGTCCGCCACGGACACGTCCTTTGACAAAAACTCTAGATCAGGGGTCTCAAACTCTCGGCTCACGATAGTTTGTGGCCCCCACTTTAATTTGAAAGTTTAATATGTATAGCACTTTACAGTTTTGTGTGTGGAGCTGAATGAACGCACCTATCACGGTGGGGTATATGGCTCTCAGGGGCAGGACATTGGCTGGACTTGACGCAGGGAGAGAAACATTTCCCAATGAGTGAAAGTTTCAGCAGCGTTGCCATGGAGTGTTTTCTTCCGTGCCTGCTGGATGCCTCGTTTCTATTGGACACACGCAGACATTCATCCCAGCGCGCTTCATTCACAACACTTCAAAAAAAGTGCTAAGTTAAGTTGCTGCCCAGCGGGACGTTATACATGTATAAATGTATATAAATCAGATCTTAATTTGAGCAGGATCTTGCCGGATCCTGTTCCAGGAAATGTTAAATATTCGTTTTTTTATTTCCGTATTTATTTGAATTGATTCGGCATTAACTTGTGCGCAGTGAATACCTGCATGTGTGTGTGTGTGTGTGAGAGAGAATGAGTGCAACAAATGCTGTGTGGATTGTGTGTGCGAGCACTCATGATGGTAGTCATGCGCTAGTTAAAGCACAATTCACGTTTAACTCTTGGTTCTGAACAATATTTTCAACTAATCATCTTTCTTTTTACAATCATTCTCATTGGTTGGTGGTTATTGTTTTGCGCAGTGAGCAGAAAAGAAATCAAAGTGATGCGTACGCGGCGTGATAAAAGAAAAGGAACTCAATGCGGCCTAATGTAGTCATCTGCAGTCACACATCGACACCTGTCCATAGGCAATAAGAGTCCCCAGTGACCTGGGCCAATTATAGAGTCACACATTTATTTGTGGGTTATTTGCATTGCTCTACCTGCATTGTATTTGCATTGCATCACACAAACATTACATATATTTCTATATGATGTAAAAGTAGTCAAAACAAATGACAACAACACAGTGTTGCTGTTTTTTTCTGTAACAACAGCACGGCAGATAACAGTAAATCTAATTATTATTATTATTATTATTATTATTATTATTACCATTTACTACTGATTGATTTATTTTCTTATAAATTTAATGTTTTTGTTTTTTGTTTTTTTAATCTTTTGTGTTATAAAAAGAATGGATTTTTTTTTTACTTTATTTTTTAACACAAAATAAGATGGAAAAAATAAACAAATTAAAAATTTATAATTAATAATATAATTATTTTCTTGTGGAAAATCTGATGCAGCCCAGACTCACCCAGACTCTGCCTTTAGCGGCCCCTGGGTAAATTGACTTTGAGACCCCTGCTTTAGATCTTCACAATTTCACATCACAAAGGCATTTGGATTATACTGATAAAACTTGGATTCAATCTGATAAACTTTGTAGGAGGAGTTTGTTACACTGTAAAACATGTCATTTCCCATACCTGCCAACACTCCCGTTTTTCCCGGGAGTCTCCCGTATTTCAGACCCGTCTCCCGTATTGTTCTGTCTCCCGGTAAACTCCCGGAATCCCCCCCTTCCGCCCCCCGCTCCTCAGCATTTTGGTACAGTCTGGGCTGAAACCTGGTGCTTGTGCGCGTGCTCTTCCGGTCGCGCGCCTCCATCTCCCCAAATCTCTCACCCCTCCCGGCCCGCTCCCCGCTCTTCAGTTCGCGCCAGTGTTGCCAACTTAGCGACTTTTCAGACCCCCCTAGCGACAAATCTAGCGACTTTTTCGTGTGTTACTGGAGATTTTTATAGACTGTCGTTTGTCCATTACTGTACTGTACTTGTACAGCAGCCTCTCCCACCTGCAGCCTGACAACAGATCACCCCTCTGCGTACCGACGGCAAATGATTTAGCACCGGGAGTGTGAAGGTATTTCCCTTGTACAGTCAAACTGATCTGCTTCTCCTTTATTTTAACAATTTAATTTGAAAATTTATTTTTCACAATCAGAGATGTTTTAAGTGAGAGTTTCAGAACTTGTCTGAGTATATTACGTCTGAGAGATTACTATAATGATATACTGTATTCAAACAGCAATACATTTAGTTAAATTGACAAGCTTACATAAAGCGTAGTGCAAATATAATACCCCATTTATTTACCATAGGCTGTTAAACAAACAGAAAAGGTAGAACGTGATGACGTCAGTAATATGCAAATTAGCGTATGACGTAACTCCCCCCCCCCCCCCCCCCCCACATCTCCCGGCATTTACGAACCAAATGTTGGCAGGTATGCATTTCCTGTTGCCAGTAGGTGGCACTATAAATGTAACTGGATTTTGGGATGTAAAAATGTTTAGGTCAGGATCAAATGTGTGGATTTTGAGGCAGATCATACAATGCATGCCTGAGTTATAACGACTTTTTCGTGGCGAACATCAACAAAGTTTGTGAGGCCACCACGGACACGCCCTTCGACGAAAACACTAGATCTTCACAATTTAACCTCACCAAAGTCTTTAGATAACAATATCCAGTTTTGGTGTTGATCTGCGAAAATCCCTAGGAGGAGTTTGTTAAAACACAACGCCTGGAAATGCCAAAATCTTTTTATGGCAGAGGAAGTTAAAAATATCTGACTTCCTGTTGGGTTTAAGATTTTGCTTCAAGAGAGTTTTTGTGGGTATTTGCATGTTTGATGTGTGTGCCAATTTTCGTATGTGTGTGTGAGAGACATAGCTCGGGGGCCACTCTGTCAAAAGTGCATAGGTGGCCATTTTGCCACACCCACTTCTGAAACCAATAACAAACATACATTTTCGCCACTTCCGGTGCATGTGCAAAGTTTTATGAGATTGAGCTTGTTTAGCCCCTCAAAATTGTTTTATTTTTATTTATTTTTTTTATTCTGAAGAAGAAGAAGAACTTTAATAAAATAAGCTATTCCAATAGGGCCTAATAATCGGTCCCTAACAATAATAATAATAATAATAATAATAATTATTATTATTATTATTATTATTATTATTATGTTACATATTATGGACAGTATTCTTTTTAATTTTTATTACTACTGTATTAGCATATAATGTTAACTGAATATTAATTGATTTATAATTATTAATGGGTAGTTTAATTCCATTTTAATTAAAAGTTAAAAATATGGCTATGACCATATGGCTTTTGAATTTATTTTATTTATTTATTTATTTATTTATTTTTTATTGCTTTACTATTCTTACATATATGAATGCACATATCAAAATCTTTAAAATTGAAATGATTAATAATACAAATTTCATACGTTTTATTTTGAGTCTAAAGTTTCAGTAACCACCGTGATGATGCTTTTACATTCAAATAAACAAATCCTGCCTACAAAACACAATGTTTTGTGACACTCAGTGTTTCTAAGTATTTAAACTGACATAAAATAACAATATGCTCAGGATTACGGAAATGTACAGCAATAAACAACACTGATGTTGAAACGGAGAAAAATGATGTTAGGTTTAATGTCAACATAGCATTTTTTCACTCTGTAATACTGTTAATGTATGACACAATCAATCAGAATAATTATAAGACAGTAGGCATGAGATTGCACAGGGCACTGCTTTAACACTTCATTAACCTTTGTGAGCATATGGAGCCACAGCAGACAAAGACTAAACAAAATAGTTGTGAGTCTCGCTCGTTCTCTTTCTCTCTCTCTCACACACACACATACACACGCACATAATCACTTCACTATGGTAGGTGGCACGGTGGTGCTGTGGGTAGCACTGTCACCTCACAGCAAGAAGGTCGCTAGTTTGAGCTGGGCCAGCATTTCTGTGTGGAGTTTACATGTTCTCCTCGTGTTCGTGTGGGTTTTCTCCGGGTGCTCTGTTTTTTTTTAAGTCTTAAGACATGTATTATAGGTGAACTGGGTAAGTTAAATTGTCTGTAGTGTATATTTGTATGTCCTGGTCCTCCAGGTTGGGGATTGATCGTTGGGCGAACCACCCACCTCGTAAAAATGAGACGAAACACCAACATGGTGCGGCTAAATATCAACTTCGATATAAACGGCCCTTGGAGTAAGTATGGTAAAACTAGAACTCTTAACACATCCACAGCAATATGTTTCATATTAAATTCTATTTTCGTTAGTTTACAATAACAATTATTTATTTATTTTTTTTAAGTATTTGTGCGTTGCAAAAAAAAGAAATACAAAATTATTAGGTAACATAGGTAACTCAACTTTGGTTATTTTATACTATTACTACTACTACTACTACTACTACTACTACTACTACTACTACTATTTAATAATAATAATAATAATAATAATAATAATAATAATAATAACGTTGTGAAATTACAGGCCGGTCTCAAGAATAAATGTAACTACTATACACATGGTCAGAAAAGTGTCTAATTTGAATTATTTACAGTAATTCATATGAAAACGTATTTTAACAAACAATTTCTTCTTTTTTTTTTTTTTTTTGAGGCGCACCAAACACCACCCCTAACACTAACCCTCATTGTTAGATGAGAAAATTGTAATAAAATGTACAGTATGGATGAGATTATAAAAATGAATATAATTTAGCCACTATTTCAAAAAGTTACAAATTGCATGTGTTTGCTTTGGAAATAACACTGTTTCCGTTTACCAAATATGCGAAAGTAATTCCAAATAAACCTGTTGACAGATACATGTAGCCAATGTGCTGTTTCCGCTTTTTCAGCTGTTTTCAACCCACTTGCTCTATGCCATCATGGTATACAGAAGAAGATGCTGAAAGGTGGAGGGAAGACGAAGGTTCAGTTCTATGCCATTAGTTTGTGCTGATTTGTGCCCCAAAAAACGAATGTTTGTTCTGGTTTGGGGTCTGGGATATTAAGCATTATTTTTTGAACCGTGTGACGTCACTTTCGACCCCATGTTGCTTATCACTTCAAATCAGCACGGGTCATTTGTGCCCAATTGTGCCCAAACAAACACTGTATCTGTTTTCCTCATTTAGATATAAGCTAAATATTCCGTGACGTCACTCTCCACCCCATTTCCTCTAAATCGCACCAGACTGGTGTTATTGGTTTGTGCTCGATTTGTGCTGTTAAAATAAACACTACCTATTTGTATTGTTTAGATATTGCCTTATCAAAAATTTTGGGTGCCGTGACATCACTCTCCACCCCAGTTTTTCTAAATCGCACCAAACTGGCGTCAATTTTTGTGCTCGGTTTGTGCTGGTTTGTGCCGTTAAAATAAACACTATCTATTTTTACTGTTTAGATATTGCCTTATCAAAATACTTTGCGAGCTGTGACATCACTCTCCACCCCATTTCCTCTAAATCACACCAAATTGGTGTCATTCCTTTGTGCTCGATTTGTGCCATTAAAATAAACACTATTTTTATTGTTTAGATATTGCCTTATCAAAATATTTCGGGAGCTGCGATGTCATTCTCCACCCCATTTCCTCTAAATCACACCAAACTGATGTCATTCGTTTGTGCTGGTTTGTGGCGTTAAAATAAACACTATTTTCGTTGTTGATATATAAGCAAAATATTTAAGGAGTTTTAGACGTCTGTTCACACAATGAGAACTTTTTTTTTTTTTTTTTTTTTTTGGCAGATGGTAGATTCGAACAGAGTTGATGATCGAGCGCATCAAAACATTTTGTTGTGTACTTTACTACTTGCACCACTGAGTTTATCAAATATGCATCTTCAGTAATCTTGTCTATGTCGATCCGACATTGATCGGTGGAGACATAGTAAAAATTGCTTCTGCTAACAAGTTGTGCTATTTGCACTTAGCCTAAATAGACTCTCCATTTTTTTTCCTCATAATGTCCACTGGGTAATCCAGCCTGATCTCATGAGGAAACGTAAGTATTTTACGTTTTGTCAGTTTAGTGGTTCAGTCATACGAAAATGTACGATTTTAAAAAGGAGGCGTGGCACCTATCCCCAACCGTCATTGGGTGATGAGCAAATTGTACTAATTTGCACGAATTAGATTGTACGAATTCATACGAATTAGCCACTAAATCAAAAAGTTACGAATTTGCCATGAGATTGCGTTGGGTAGGGCAACGCAGTGGCGCAGTAGGTAGTGCTGTTGCCTCACAGCAAGAACGTCGCTGGTCGAACCTCAGGTGGGCTGGGTCAGTTGGCGTTTCTGTGTGGAGTTTGCATGTTCTCCCTGCGTTCGCGTGGGTTTCCTCCAGGTGCTCCGGTTTCCCCCACAGTCTAAAGACATGCAGTACAGGTGAATTGGGTAAGCTAAATTGTCCATAGTGTATGAGTGTGAATGTGTGTGTGGAAGTTCCCATAGATGGGTTGCGGCTGGAAGGGCATCCGCTGTGTAAAATCGCGCTGGATAAGTTGGCGGTTCATTCCGCTGTGGCGACCCCGCAAGGGACAAAGCCGACAAGAAAATAAATGAATTGCGTTGGGTAATCTATCCCTGGCATTAGGTTATGCATTTTTACTAAACAAGCTATGAGTATCCAGCAGTTGGCGCCACACTGTTGAGCTTGTGAAGCAAAGCTTGTGGTTGTTCATTCTGATGTAGTGACCCCTGATAAGCAGGAAATAAGCCAAGGAAAATGAGTGAGTGAGTACAGGTCATCCAGGAAAAACAGACAAAACAAAAAAAAGCTTATTTTAAAATGTAACAACTGTATTTTAAAGGAAAATAGCACAGTAGTAGTAGTAGTAGTACCAATAGAGCACAAAAATGTACTCGTGTAAAAGTAAAAACGTTTTAACCCATTTAAAAAATTACAATTCCTGAGAAAAAGCTACTCCATTACAGTAATTAGAGTACTTGGATTTTGTTACTTTACACCACTAAAATTTGTAGAACTTTAAGGTTAAAGCCCCATTTATTTATTGTTTTCTCTCTCTCTCTCACACCCGTTGTTTGGTAGTTTACAGTATAAGGACTTTCCATTGGTATAAAGTGTTTTAAATTGTAACTGTAAAAAAAGTATCATTATATTACCGTACTCAACCCCTAAGCCAGCCAGAAAACATGTCACAAACTCCCAGAAAACATGTCACAAATTCTGAAAGTAAAAAGACCTACAGGTAAATGTGATTTTAAAGCATATTAAACTTGGAAAACACAGGGCATGTCCTCATATACTATCTCAGCATTGTAATACCCAAGTCATTCCCCTGTCATTATACCAATTTGCCATAATAAACCACCCAAACCTGTGCACACACACACAAACACACAGCAGCCATAAGAGAGACAGAGAGGCTGAAGCAGTGACATTTCAAAGAGGTTTAGTGAGGACTAGTTAAAGTGGAAGAGCCACTGGAGTCATTATATGAGCTACTAGACAAGAGGAGGGACTGAATTAGTTCAGAAGAGAAATGGCTTTCTTTCTTTGTTTTGTGCTGTCTTTTGAGCACCTCAGAACCTCATTAAAGTCCACTGTTGTTTTAAGTTAAAAAGAAAAGGCTTTGATGGATGATTTCCCCTTTTTTCAAGATCACACAACTTTACTTTCTTTAGTTTCAGTCCGATGAGAGCGAGCTGAAATGTGGGGGAAGCTTTGCTCTTTTTTTTTTCTTCCCAGAAGATGAAACAACCTTGATCAAGACTAGATAGCTTTTCACCATTTTGTATTATTATTTCTTTTAATCACCTTTTTTTTTTTTGTACGATGACTGTTCCAAGGCCTTTGAGCTCAGATCCTCTAAGCAAATTGGCAAGTTATGTGAAGAGGCGGAAATGATAATTCAGCTTGAATCCATTATTGATAAATGTTCTTTTGAAAAATGAAAACATTCATGTTTATTTCCTTTTAAAGTGATTAATATTTCACAGAGGCCTGGAGGAATGGCTGACCTGGACTGTTGCATCATGGTTATCAAATCTGGGCTGAATTTGAGCAGTGAACACCAAAACTGTGAGGATTTCAGTCTAAATGTTGAGAATGGTTTGTGTGTGTTGGTCTTTTAAGTTTTATTTTGTTTTCTGTTTGGTTTGCTTAAAATCATTGAAACATCTTGATAACACAAATATGCCTTTTATTAATTATAAAGTTTACTGATTGGAGAGGTAAGTTCAAAATTAATTATAGAGAAATCCATTACTGTGACAGTGCCAGCTTCATGAAGTCATTTTATTCCCTTTCTCAAAATTGCACTGCATTTGAATGCATGAATAATAACACTGAGGCCACTGACCTAATTTAACTCCACATCCTGTCTGAAATCATGCTTTTGCCATATATAATTTTACCGGCACAGCTAAACTTACTGAATAAGTTCCATTTTCAAGAGGTTGCATGGCACCTTTGCACACTCCTTCTCATCTTACAAAAAAAAAAAGGCACCAGCTTTTTTGGGATTCTGCACAAGCTTTCCACAGATGAATAAATCAGCCTTGTATTTGTTTTATTACACATGAAGCTTTCTGTTCACTGGTGCTCTACTGTATATTCATCACTTTGCACTGTACTTTACAGTGTTACTGATTTTGGTTAAGCTAATCATCATTTTGTCAGCATTGGTTGCTAGGGAAAGAGACCGTTGAAGCAGGATGAATAACAGAAGTCATTTTAATATATAATAACTAGGGCTGTCAATTGATTAAAAAAATAACTAATTAATCACACTTTTTTTTTTGTAATTAATCACGATTAACCGCGAAAAGACATATTTATTACAGAAATAAAAACACAGGCATGTAAGTGCCATTTGAATTTCAAAACAATTAATGGAAATAAAAAAACAATAATGATTTCCATGTTAGATTCTTAGTGGACCACAAAAAAAAAAACAAATAAATCCAAAATACAGACATTGCAAATATGGAAATTGGAAAATTATAATATAGTATTGAAATCAAACAATTGTACTCATTGTAAAGTTGTATTGCTGAGAGTTGAGAACATTAATTATAAAGTAGAAACAATTTTGCTTAGTCATCCTTTACATTTAGTTGCTAAGACGGTCCAGTCTATTGACATTAGCATGGGACAATGTGGCCCTTTTCTTTTGAATGATGTGACCTGAGAGTGAGAACAGTCTCTCACAAGCAGAATCACTGAATCAGCATATGAATTTCGGTGCCTATTTTTGGTGCCACTGGTTCTGTGACAAGGATGCAAGAAGCACCAAGGGGTACATCAAAGGCACGTACCAAAGACTATAGACTTCTTACAGGGACTTTGGTCACACCATCTCTAAACATTTAATTTACTTTTTGCCTCCATCCGCCCGGGCAATCGAAACAATCACATTTTCACCAAAATTTCAGAAACCTCAATTTTTAGTTTTTCCTATAAAAATAATATCACCTAAGATTATACTTCACTAGCTTCAGAATATATGAAAATCATGAAATATGCTAACAATTTTTTTTATGTTGAATAACTTCTAATGAGACTAATCAAGGTCACTAAAATCTTGAAATTTAGTGATGGGGTTATAATTTGGATATGTAGTTTAGATGGTATAGGTTGATATTAAGGGTGTGACGAGATCTCGGGCTACGAGATCTCGCAAGACTAAATCGCGACGAGATTTCTTGTCAAGGTGAAAAGTTGTCTCGTGAGTTGTGATGTTATGATGGAGCCTGAGGGTGATTTTAGCACTGAAGATTGGACGCCGGATTGGATTTGAACCGTACATCAAGTGCTATGCACACGCCTGGCGATGCATGCGTCACTCGTTTGCTTGGGCGGGTGAGTGTGACGTAACCGATTTTTTCTTCAAAGGTTGCCGCGTTCAAAAGCGGAGGCTGCTACAACAGCCACATACATTAACCACGGCTCATAACATGCGATGGAATAGTACTTTAGATATGCTTAAAGCCATAATCGTTGTAAACACTAATCAAGTTGGACATGTAGAGTATTCCTATTTCAGTCGCATTATTGAAGTGCAGTACAGACATGTAAACGCGGTAATGAAACTATTCTGTGTAGGACTTTTAGCTGCATTTTGTGACAGGATAAGCCATATATACACACACACACGGCTGTTTGACACTATTTTCTGCACCCATCGAGTCAGTAAAGGACCACAGACACATACACGCATCTATTTCGAGTGCACGCGCACACACAATGAACTCCTGGAGACACACACACACACATGTCGTCATCATCATCATCATCATCACCAAACGCATGTTTATGCTGTCCGGAAAAAACACAGAAGCTGACGCCGAATGAATGTGAAACTGCTGAAAAATTAAAAACCCAAAATGACATGATTACATGCATTTAAAAAAACAAAAAGTTCAATTTGTGGAAATAAGTTCGATTCTTATGTGAAACTGTACAGGGGAAAAGCCAGTTTAGTTTATAGCAAAAGTATTTACCAGTGTTTGCATGTCCTTTATGGCATCATTCATTAAAATAAATGTAAAATAACATTCATTACAAGTTGATTTAAAAAAAAAAAACACCTACATTTTTAGCATTTTGTGATTTAATTTTTCTTTTCGTCTTTTGGATGAGACGTTAATCCGAGGTCCTGACTCTCTGTGGTCATTAAAAATCCCATGGCACTTCTCGTAAAGAGTAGGGGTGTAACCCCGGTGTCCTGGCCAAAGTCCCTCAATCGGCACTTACCCATCATGGCCTCCTAATCATCCCCATCCACTGAATTGGCTCTATCTCTGTCTCTTCAATCCACCAATAGCTGGTGTGTGGTGAGCGCACTGGCGCCGTTGTCCTGTGGCTGCCGTCGCATCATCCAAGTGGATGCTACACACTGGTGGTTGTGTGGAGAGACCCCCCTTATGATTGTGAAGCGCTTTGGGTGTATGGCCATACATAATAAATGCGCTATATAAATACACATTACATTACATTACATTTTTTTTTTCACTTTTTTCAGTTGAATAAAAATCTATTTTCCATTCATATATTAGCAAATTTTTTGCAGTGTTTGCATGTCCTTTACTGCATATAATTCACTAAAATAAATGTAAAATAACATTCATTACAAGTTGATTTAAAAAAGCATTTTTTCAGTTAAAAATAAAATATTTTACATTAATATATTTCATCATTAAAGATTTATTTAAAATAGTGTAAAAATCTCGTCTCGTTCTCGTGAACCCAATGTCGTGTCTCGTCTCATGGGTTAAGCGTCTCGCCACACCCCTAGTTGATATGTGTCAGGATCACCAGTGATCTAGCCTGTTCAGATCACTGGAGAACTATACGTGCCACTGATATGAACTACAACTCCCTGAAGTCTTTGCATTCATCAATCCTGCCACAGCTGACAATCATTCAGACACTGACACACAGCTGAAGCTCATGATTGACTTATTTGTTGGACTATATAAACACCTCACATTCTCACACACATTGCCGAGTCTTGTTCTCCTGTAACATTACCAAGTGTTATTCCTTCCTTGCTGTGCCTTTTGATCCTTGTCTTGTTTAATTGTTTTTACTGTTTGCCGCCTGCACAGACATCTTTGCCTGTGACCACGATGTTTCTGGATTACCCTTATAATACTGTTTGTACCTGTTGACCATTGCCTGCCTGATGATTCTTAATAGGCTGCTCATGGATCCTCAACTCTATTGTGCCCAGTAGGGTTGGGCGATGTTGACAAATTTGCCATAGTACGATGTCTAATGTGAACATCGGCGATGGACGATGGTATCGTCGTCGTAGGCGGGGTGGGGGTCTTTGTTGTTAAATATCAATTAATTCATAACGAATTTAATAATTGTAGCCTATCGTTTTCACTACCTTTCACTACTTTGCTTTATCCATGACCAAACCATAAATAAATAAAGTTATACACAAATTACCACCTGTCGATCACTTTTTTTCCGCGGGACTCTGGCATGATCAGGCGGAGTGATCTGTGTCATAATGGCTTTTCCCCACAGCTGGTGGCAGAGACGAGACGAGAGTTCGTTTGGAGTTCACTGTAATTTGTATTGTGATTAATGATAACTTCCTTATTTTATTAATATTATTATGAGGACATAATAACAAGTAAAGATGCTAGAGCTCGACCGTTTTGGTCACACTTGCGCCTGATATTTTATGCGACCTAAAATATGTATTTGAAAGCATTTGTGCTAGTGCATACATTTTTACCGTGCGACCTGTTTTCACTGCAAAATCCTCACCGCGTGCGCGGATTTAGGAGACATTTATGCAGAATGCATCTTTGCACCTAAAGACACCAAACGCAGCGCTCAGGAATAGATTAAAACAGTTGTCATGTGAACTTCCTGAAGTACAAAAGCCTACAATGCTTGCCCCGCCTTTGTGCTCTTCCTATTCGACCACTGCGCTAGAACTGAACGCGAATGGATTGGTTAATATCAGCTGTCAATCACTCAGTCAACGTCGCCTTCTACCTTCACATGACAGCCGCGGAAATGTGACGCGCTGAAGATGAGAGAATGAAAATAACACTGACAGATTTAGTTTTAGAAACCCCCTAAAGTTAAATAATGGCACATCTTATTAGTGATCATGTGCTGAATGTTAATCCACCATTTACACTTTTCCAAGAGTGGAGAAAAGACTTCCAGTGGCTTCAAGTCCGCTATGACAATAACTAACGCCATTCACTGTAGTGGGACGGGGTTTGCAGGTAACAGCGTTTGCCACTGAATCTACACATTTTAAGCGCGAGAGGTACTGTATAATCCTCACGATGCTGTCAGCCGTGCAAACAGCAGCTATAAGTATAATATAACACAGCTCATGAAAAGACCGTTATTGCTATTAAGATGACATGCAAATAATAAGTTATATATCAATATACATGTGGGGCGGGGCGATGGATCACGATGCCGGCTCAGCATCGTGAAGTTTATCAGCCATCGGCGATGGACGATGACATCGTCTATCGGCCCAACCCTAGTACCCAGACTCCCGTTACAATATGGTTGTTTCAGCCATAGAGATACAGACTTGCTGTGCATACAAACTTGTATGCAACCTGATTTGTTGATTTGTGCATTTTATCAGACATAAAAACAAGCTATTTATTTCACATATTGTCAATAGAGCATTTGTAAATTAGGGAGTTGTGCTTGAATTGGTAAATCAATTATTTAACTGACTATATATAGAATAGTTGCCTTCTAAAATCCACATAGCTAAAGAAAAATTGATAAAACAAACAAAAAAAAAATGGCAAAAACGTTCCAAAGTGAATCGGAATGACTCATCTGTAATTGTGTCTCTATGTAGGTATGTGTGTGTGTATGTGTTTAATGGTTGACACGTTCAAACCGAAGCCAGGAGGGCCGTGTTATAAACCTGTCACCTTTAAATCAAACAAACGGCGCTGGTGACTCAACGTCTGACGATCCAAGATTTATTAAACTCTGAGGACTTTTATACCCTCAGAATATGAATATCTGCAACAGAGAATGAAAAGGCATATTTATCTAGCTGCTCTGTTAATCCACTATTAAGGGTGCTCTGCTAAAGTCAGTCTACACGAGCACATTGCGTGCTGATAGAATTCACTGTCCTGCTGAAATAAAGCTTGTGTTGGAGCGTTTCGATGAGTATGAGAGAGAAGATGGAAGTAATCATCACAGTAAGAGGAATTGGGAGAGATCCAGAAGACCTGAATATCAATAGCCATCTTTTCCACTATCATGTCTATAGTTATATGAGGTTCTCACAATATTGTAGACTTTTGGCAGTATCAAAGTTTCTTGTGGTGATTCATTGCAGAAGATTATATCACAGTATAAGATAATATCATGATATTGACCTAAACTTTGGGTTACACTTTACAATAACAGTACATGAATTATGATGTATTAATATGTAAACTAAACATTAACTTTATTATGAACTAATGATGAGTAATGAGACTTGCCCTGCGCGCTCGCGGTTTTTAAAGAAACTTTTTGGTGCATTAATCTAGTCAATACTATTATTCAAAAAGGTAATGATTCGCACTCATCGAGTAAATGCTTCTTGCTGTTATTATTTTTACATTCTTCAGGTGAAGCTCTCTCCACTCTCACTCCACCCTTTTTATCCCACAGTCAATCACACTGCGTCATTAGTTAGAAGACCACTCAATGATCAGATCCATATATCTATATATATCTATATATATATATATATATATATATATATATATATATATATATATATATATATATATATATATATATATATATATATATATATATATATGTATATATATATATATATATATATGTATATATATATATATATATATATATGTATATATATATATATGTATGTATATATGTATGTATGTATGTATGTGTGTGTACTGTACAGTATGTATATATATATATATATATTAATTGATTGAAAATTCCCTGACAATGTATAAGCCTATTGTACACTAACACTGTGCAATAAGGCTCCAATAGCATTAACTTAACTAAAGTCATTATGGAAACTACAAAAGCATTTTTTTTAATCTTCTGTATATATATATTCTGTATAAGTACGTTTTTCAAAATGACCCTGGGCTGAATTAATCTCCAAGCATTTGGCGCTGTTATTTACACCACTGCAAATATTTTTAAAAAGCACTGTAAAAGTTTAAATAAGAATAACCATTCTCTGTATTTTGAAGCATCTGCAATATCAATAGTGTGCATGTTATTATCATGATATATTAACACCGAATACTGAGAGAGATTTGTTTCATTTTAATTTCAGGGTATATTGCCATCTAAATGTAGTGCATCTGAAAAGACAACATTTACCCTACGTTGTTTCATCTTAACAAAAAAATGAAAACCTGATATAATGAACTGCCCATTTCATTTTGATATCAACTTAACAGACATTATAAAAATGTTAAGGGGTTGTGTAGCTTTATTTATGACCACCATCTTCACTGTATGCATATTTATAGCAAAACGGAGCCTGTAACATAACTGCCTTTCACTTTCATTGAAAAATATGAAACGTACCCTGTCTCTTTTGCTGAATATCAGTTTTAATAATCAATAATGGCCATTATAAAAGTATAACATGCAATAAGTTTAACATAATATATTAACTTCTCTTCGCGCTCAGCCAAAAACGTTACCTGAGAACAAATAATAGATTCAAAAGACCATCAGATAAAGATGAGATTAAATAAATATCATGTTTAACAACTATTGTGAGATGCAATCCAGTGGAAGATCCTTGATGAACTGTCTGACCTGCGCTGCTCACACCTGGGGAATTGTGCTCAAAGCACCAGCTGACTGCCTGGAGCTCAGACTTGCACATACTCTGCAGCACATGCCAGGGTGTGTGTTTTCAGCGGTGTAGTGTGGATGGAGAGCTGTTCAGAAACGCTAGATGAAACGCCGGTGTGGTCGTGAATCGTTTTCATTCTAAAATAATGTTTTATAACTAAAACGTATTATTGTAAACGGGGCCTGAGATTTAAATCTCTGCAGTAGTTTTCATCAGGGATGTCTCTGTACATTGCTGCATTCCCCTTTCCCTCAATCCTGACAACATGAAAACTCCATGCTCCACCATGCATCCCTGTAGGGATGGTATTAGCCAAGTGATAAGCAGTGCCTGCTTAGACTTCAATCTTTGTTTCATCAGACCAGACAATTTTGTTCATGGTTTGAGAGTCCTTCAGGAACATTTTGACAATCTCCAGGTGGGCTGTCATCTGTCTTTTACTGAGAAGTGGTATCCGTATGGCTACTGTACCACAATACTGTCCTGATTGGTGGAGAGGTACTTTACTACAAAGAGAAACACTGAAGCACTTTCAGGTCAATAAACATTGTTTGCTTCCTATAAATGTACATTTACAGACTATATTGACTTATTGTGCCTCCTTCAGAATTAATATATTTGTGCCTACTGTAAATGTAGATGATGTATTAGTTCTTTAAAATGAACATGCATGAAACCTGCTAAAACCCTATCATGAAAAATCTGAAAATAATACTAAATATTATATGAATACTATATGAACTAAATATTTAGTGTTCCTAAATAAAACTTTATAAATTTTATGCAAAAACTAGTATATAAATCTGTTATTTAAACTATGACATCATCATCATCAAAGCCATACATTTTACCAAAAACCTTGCGAAAAGTTCTGCTCACGCTGTTCAACCCAGACATCCGTCTACAAGCTTATATTTGCAGAAGTACAGCAAAGAAAAGAGGGGGAGGAGGATAATTACAGTTCAGTTATCTATCAATCTCGCAGGAACATCAGTGAGACGGCTGCGTCAGACGCCATTAGTTTCTGCCTGGCATTGTAATTAAGAATTAGTTTTCCTGAGTGGGAAAGTTCACTCCCACAGAGAAGTACAGGCAAGGACTAAAAAAGGCAGGGGCAACAGACACAAGAAAGGGCAAGAAAAATAGATTGCTAAAGGCTTAAAGTGGATAATATGGGGATAAAGTAGAGCAAAAACAGAATAAGGAGAACCACAATACACTGTGTCAGCATCTCCACTGGAAAATGCGATCAAGCTGAATTATGGGGTCTTAGAGCAATTTCCTGACCTAATCAGCTCTAAATCTGCTGGAAAGATGTGTGATAGAAAAGTATCCGATATAGAATTATATCTGATAGAAGTGTGTCGGTCTGAGAGATTCGTGTCTGATGGAGGTGTGCTATTAAAGTGCTGCTTGGTGGAGCGATAATAAAACGCTATGGATGATTTTCTGACATTCCTTTTTGTGGAATACCGGAGCTGTTTCAGTTGCTTGGATATGATAAACTTTTTTGATGTCTTTATGAATCAGATGTGTGAGGCACATCGCTTTTATCATGACGGATCGCTCTGAAGAAAATGCTTACGGTGGATATTCACCGGCGCGGAACTGAGCGGATGTTTTTAATTCATCCTCTCTAGAGCTGAGCGACAGGCATGTACTGGGAATTGCGGGATTGACAGAGGAGTGGAACTTGTGCTGAAAACATCAAAAAGTTAAGATGTGCTCAACTTTGTGCAAATGAGCGGTGAAGAGATGTTACAAATGTTTTGAAATCTGGTGATTTTGCTGATTAAAGGGATGACAATTTGCTGGTTATGTAGGTGTGTAACCGGTTCTGTGTTGTGTTCTGCTTTTTAAAGCAAATTTCTAATCAGCCAATCACATGGCAGCAACTCAATGCATTTAGGCATGCAGACATGGTCAAGACGATCTGCTGCAGTTCATACCGAGCATCAGAATGGGGAGGAAAGGTGATTTAAGTGACTTTGAACGTAGCATGGTTGCTGCTGCCAGATGGGCTGGTCTGAGTATTTCAGAAACTGCTGATCTACTGGGATTTTCATGCACAACCATCTTTAGGGTTTACAGAAAATGATCCAAAAAAGAGAAACTATCCAGTGAGTGGCAGTTCTGTGGGTGCAAATGCCTTGTTGATGTCAGAGGAGAATGGCCAGACTGGTTCGAGTTGATAAAAAGGCAACAGTAACTCAAATAACCACTTTTTACAACCGAGGTATGCAGCAGTGCATCTCTGAACGCACAACACGTCACTCCTGTCAGCTAAGAACGGTAAACTGAGGCTACAATTCACACAGGCTCACCAAAATTGGACAATAGAAGATTGGAAAAACCTTGCCTGGTCTGACGAGTCTCGTATTCTGCTGTGACATTCGGATGGTAGGGTCAGAATTTGGCGTCAACAACATAAAAGCATGGATCCATCCTGCCTTGTATCAACGGTTTAGGCTGCTGCTGGTGGTGTAATGGTGTGAGGGATATTTTCTTGGCACACTTTGGGCCCATTGGTACCATTTGAGTATTGTTGCTGACCATGTCCATCAACAGCAATCTACAGCAACTGTGTGATGCTATGATGTCAATATAGACCAAAATCTCTGAGGAATATTTCCAGGACATTGTTGAATTTATGCCACAAAGGATTAAGGCAGTTCTTCAGAAGTTTATAAGCTTTGAGAAGCTTAAAATATTACTGTAATTGTAGGCAAAATTTGTGGTCTTGGATTTAATTTGTGGCCATAATAGCCACTGCGTTCAGATTTTCCCTCTGATAAAGTTCTGGCAATGACCGAAGATTTCAGACACTTTCCTGCAGCGGTGACAAGCGTCAAATCAAGAGCCAATAGGAACACCTAATCTGACACCGAAACGTCAAAACCAGCAGGTGAAAATGTCCAAACTGTATTTTTTTCAGATTTTATTATTGAGGCCAGCCTGATCTCACAAGAAGACATAAGTATTTTATATTTTATCAGTTTAGTGGCTAATTTGTACGAGTTCAGTCATACGAAAATGTATGATTTAGTTATTTCATGGCCATGTTTATCATGTCCCTCATTAGCTACGTTTCCATCCACCTATTATCATGGCGTTTCCATCAAACGTTTTTTTTATGCGCAAATTCAAAATGCGCATAAAAAAACGTTTGATGGAAACGCCATGATGCGCATTTTGAAAATGTGCATAAAAAATGTATGCGCATAACTGAATTGGATAAACTTTTTATTCTATAAGAAAAGATGCGCATAAACTGCGATGGAAACTTTTACCGCACAAATTCCAGTGAGCGCATTAAAAATCATGAGATTTTGTTATGAGATCATGTGATGATAAAAATGTGTGTGAATGGACAAACCAGCAGGCTGAGCACATTGTAAACCATCTGAAATGATGTTTTGATCATTCTAAAATGCCTTAACGTTTAAGGATTAGTGTTATTATATTATTAATGACCTCCAGAATCAAGAGCATCTGTGCTCCACGTCTGACACCTTCAAACGCCACCGCGCGTTCACTGCGTGTCAGGATTGCCTTCTGAGGCGCAAGTCATTTATTAAATGAAGAAAAGATTGACGCAGCTTCTCCTACTGCAGCAAATTCAGTTTTTAATGTTTATTTGGTGCCAGTTAATCAGGAAGTGATGATTTTGTTCGCCTTGACTCGTTGGATGGAAACGCTGCTTTATTCGCACGTCTTTTATGCGATAAAACATTTGCATTTTTGGATGGAAACATAGCAACTGTCATTTAGTCTGACATTATGACAACTAAAATTTTACATTATGACATGATCATATCCGTGCTGTCTGACAATCATTAAGAATTATTAAAAATCTCACAGTGTAAGCCGGACTTTAGGAAGTAAAATGTCTGGTCTGAGAAACTAAACATTATTCACAGTATTATTATACCATTAACCCATATGATAATAATAATAATAATAATTGTAAAAATAATAATAATTCTTTACATTTATATAGCGCTTATCTGGACGCTCAAAGCGCTTTACACATTGGGGGGAATCTCCCCACCTGGTTGACGCGACTGCAGCCATATTGCGCCAGACCACACACCAGCTGATTGGTGGAGAGAAGACACAGTGATGAAGCCAATTATTATATGGGGATGGTTAGGAGGCCATGATGGACTGAGGCCAGTAGGCAAATTTGGCCAGCATGCTGGGGTTAACCCCTTCTCTTTTTCGAAAGACATCCTAGGATTTTTAATAACCTTAGTTTAACATCCAAAAGACAGCATTCACTGAGCAGAGTCCCCATCAATATACTGGGGAGTTAGGATCCACTCAGTGCCCCCTGCTGGTCTCACTAACACCACTTTCAGCAGCAACCTAGCTTTCCCAAGTGGTCTTCCATCCATATCATTCTACCCCCTCTTTTATGGATGAGATTACACAACTGAATCAGAATAAAAAAGTGACTTTTTGCTGTGAGATTGTATTGGTATTTTTTCTGCTACGTCTTATTCTGTTCGGATGTTGGTACTGATAATGTCTGGATTGCATTCGCATAAGCCAAGGAATAATTGCATACTAACAACATATTGTTTCGCAAATCACAAATTGAAACAAACACAACATTTAATTGAAGTGATATACAACAACCATGAAGTGATTGCAATGGAAATGCACATTCCACTTATGCTTGATTTACATACTGAAAGAGATGAAAGCCCCCCAATCACACCGCACACATATGGGACGCGAGATTTTCCTTGATTCTAGCTTACAGGTATTTATAGTCCCCTTTGATTGTACCAGGTCTGTATGTGCCCATACACTGAGAGCGATTACGCTGTGCTTCAGGATGACAGGAATGCTGGTAAACGTGTCCATGTGTGTGTACTGCCTGGCAGAGATAACTTTCTTCCCCCTCCTGTTTAGATTGGAGGCTTTGCCAGCACTTCTATCTCAGTAAGCACATGTGGAAAGATTCCTTGATTATGGTCTTACTTCGCAGGTTTCATAATGACATGTAAACTATGTTTCTTCCAGCTGGCTCCTAAGAAACTCTCTTGACAACTTGGAGCTTTTGTACTGCATCTCTCCATATGCTCCTCTGTCCCATCAGGAGGCACACGGAGTGAGCATAATTTCCCAAGTGGCCCTCAGAAATAAGGTGCCATCCATTATATCACAGGCAGTTTGTTTTCCAAATGATCTATGAGGGCGATTGCAGCTATTTAGCTGGGCTTAGAATGTTTGCAACAAATCACCCCACTTTATTTTGCATCATGTTGAATCTTTTGTATATGTTCAGTATTAAACAACCTGCCAGACAATGGCTGAAATATAAATCATCCTCCAGATTGTTTTCTTGTCTTGCTTTGTGATCTCATCCCATCTTTAACTTTTTGTTAAAGTTAAACCATGGCCTTCACTGGAGTTCTTCAATTAGATTTTCCATTCACTTCTTCACTCTTGAAATAAGATGAAACAAACTCAGGATGAGTCCCAATGCTGACCAATTCTTGAGTCCAACAATTGGCTAGATTGTAAGGGATGTCGACAACTTAATCTAAGGCTGCTTTCATACTTGTAGATCAATTATTTTGTTCCAAAACAGGGATTAAAATTGTTGCAATGTTTATTTTTGTGCTTGGTGCAGTTCTCTTTCACACAGCAACGTTTCTAAATGAACTAAAATAGTTAAAACAAGTTACGTGCGAGGAAACTCTCCTCATATTGGTCAGAGGTTCAAGGTTTATTTTTCAGAGTCCCACGGATTCCGCTTAGCTGTCACATCTTTATTTTAATTTATGATAAGCAATGAGACATTATAAGCGAAAAGGTGCACTTTCATTTTGACACCCACAGACATTGTCATCAAATATAAATCAGACAGATAAGACTTTCTCATACAGCCTCATTTCAGGTGTCAAGCTTTGTAAAGATCTATCTATTGAATCAATCTATATTAAAAAAAAAAAAAAAAAAACGTTGGCTAGAATTATGCATTAAAGGCTTAAATTTTAAAGAGAAATAACAGATGAACACACTGCAGTTAGATTATTAGGCAGATCAATGTTGATCTTTCGAGGTGTCAGTGCACAAATAAACAAAACATAGGCCTAATACAAAATATTATACGATGATAATATGCGATGAAAGGGAACTCGCACCCGGGCTCACCACTGCCCGGTGGCCTCAGGATGACAGAGAACAGTGAACAATATTAATTTAAGCTGATATCTGTCTGTCTGTCTGTCTGTCTGTCTGTCTGTCTGTCTGTCTGTCTGTCTGTCTGTCTGTCTGTCTGTCTGTCTATCTGTCTATCTATCTATCTATCTATCTATCTATCTATCTATCTATCTATCTATCTATCTATCTATCTATCTATCTATCTATCTATCTATCTATCTATCTATCTATCTATCTATCTATCTATCTATCTAAATATAAATATAAACAGAAAAATCAGTTTTATGCCAAACTTCCTCCTGTCACCAGGTGGCGCTATTACTGTGACTCAGTATTGACATGTAGAAGTCCTCAGTAGAGGAATCTTATCGAACATGCAAATTTTCAGGCAGGTCACGCCCTTCGATAAACTCTAGATCTTCGCAATTTAACATCAGCAAGGCCTTTAGATGACAATATCTAATTTTGATGATGATCGGATAAAATCCCTAGGAGGAGTTAGTTAAAATAAAAGGCCTGGAAATGGCAAAATCTGCGCTTTTTCGGCGCAGGAAGTTAAAAATATACGACTTCCTGTTGGGTTTGACTTTTTTTTTTGTAGGTTTTGGTATGTTTGATGTGTGTGCCAATTTCCGTATGTGTGTGATTCGTAGCTCGGGGGCTAGTCCGCCAAAAGTGCATAGGTGGCGCTGTCGAGTCATTTTGCCACGCCCACTTCCGAAACCTATAACAAACTTAAATGTTCGCCACTTCTGGGGCGTGTGGAAAGTTTTGTGAGTTTTCGGACATGTTTAGACCCCTTAAAATCGTAATTCATTCTGGAGAAGAAGAAGATGAAACGGAGCTATTCCAATAGGGCCTACGCACTGTTCCGGTGCTCGGTCCTTAAAAATTTCCAATGGTAATTTCGGTCAATTTTTCTAACAGCGGGAATGACACCCCCTCCCCCCTACTCATAATTGTCTCTTCATTCATTCATTTATTCATTCATTCATTCATTTTCTTTTCGGCTTAGTCCCTTTATTAATCTGGGGTCGCCACAATGGAATGAACCGCCAACTTATCCAGCATATGTTTTACGCAGCAGATGCCCTTCCAGCTGCAACCCATCACTGGGAAACACTCATACCCAACCATTCTCACACTGTGGCAAGTGAGGCGGGGCTGAGAGCCGTCAGGGCATGCGAGGCGGGTGGCGTGAGTGAGATAATTAGGGACACCTGGACACGTCACCTGCCTCTAGTCTCACGGAGGAGCCCTGGAAGCTTAAGGAGGAGAGACACCAGTGCTGGGAGAAAGACAGGGCCCAGACATATTGTTTTACATTTGCTTTCAGTTTGACGACAGTCTCCGTGAGGGGCTCATACCACATGTCTTTGTGGGAAACCGGAGCACCCAGAGGAAACCCTCGCGAACATGGGGAAAACATGCAAACTCCACAAAGAAATGTCAACTGACCCAGCCGAGACTCAAACCATTGTACCCTGTGATTATAGCCGGGTTCATTGGCTCATTTTGCTTTATCACTAAAGTTGATATGTTTCAGAGTTTTTCAATCAAGCCGAGACCACCTCATTCAGGTAATCTCAGACCAAATGCAACATAGGCTCTGAAAATGTAACCCTATATGCTGTATATGAGAAAGTCTTACCTGTTGTATATGTACAAACTATGTAGCCAGAGTTATGCATGTCTGCATTTCGTCTTTAAAACAAATGCTACGAGGTGGTATGATACTGTTCCTTTTCTTGCTTACCAGCTGACCTCTTAGCTCCAAGTGGATGGTTTTTCCGCTGTTACCAGTTTGTCCAGTAGCTAGACACGTACGTCGATGGATTTAAGATGCAGAGGGGAGTTGACAGTGGCAACGGGGTTCGAATCTGGTGAAGAATGGTTCCAGAAAGCAGGTAAAACAAAAGCCAAAAATAAAATAAACAAGTAAATAAAATCTGAAAATGTGGTATAAATCAGGCTGCTGTAGGGGCTTTTCTTTTCTGGATTGCTTTAGAAAACACTGCGCTTGGGTTTAGGGAAGGTGATGAGCGGGTCAATTGGTGCTTTTTACAACACCTTTGGGTGGGTTTAGGGAAGGGTGGGGTTATCTGCTGGTTGGTCAGTCAGTTAGTCGACAGCGGCCTCTGGTGGATTTACGGGTGAACAGTAGGTGCTAATGGCACTCGCGAGAGAAATTTGAGATCTAAAAAAAGTGTTCACATCGGCCGCTGGCAGATTCACGAAAACAAAAACATTGCTCCTGGGACGTATTTGGCATTCTCCAGAAATGTATATCAGGGTACGTAATCAGAATGAGCCTGGGTTGATCAAATGATTTGGTGCGTATCAGAGCGCAATTGCGGGTTTCGGACGAAATGAACCATGCTAACTGTGCAAACAAGACAGGTCTAGAAAACGAACTTCTTGGTGTAAAAGGCACCCTAAAAAAGATAAAAATGGCACTGTTCAAAAAGTCTTTGAGCTAGATAGTGAACTGTCTGTGAGCCTTTCTTTCTTTCTTTCTTTCTTTCTTTCTTTCTTTCTTTCTTTGAGATACTGTAAAACATCAATTGGCAGTACAGTAGAGTGAACTTTTGACAAAAAAAAAAAAACTAACTTGAAATTAACTAAAGACTCAGCTGCTTGAGTCAAGTTTGCCAAGTCATTCCACAAGCAGGGAGCTGTAAAAGTTTTTTTTTTTTTTTTTGATCATTAAAGACCAATCTCACTGCCACATACTGGGTCAATTGCAGAGGTTTTATAATACTGGCTGCAAGGTCTTGTAGAAAATATGTAAAATATACATAGAGAATGAAACCATTTCATTTGTTAACATGGCGAGACACAGCACAGACAGACATGCTATTTAAAAATTAGATCTTTGTAGATTCATGTTCACAGACATGAGTCCATTTGGGGGTTTGGTTTGCTGAACAGGGTGACACGCTCACAGCAAGAAGGTCGCTGGTTCAAGTCCTGGCTGGGTCAGTTGGCATTTCCGTGTGGAGTTTGCATGTTCTCCCTGTGTTCGTGTGGGTTTCCTCTGGGTGCTTCCTTTTCCCCCACAGTCCAAAGACATGCGCTATAGGTGAATTGGGTAAGCTTAATTGGCCATAGTGTATGAGTGTGAATGAGTGTGTATGGATGTTTCCCAGTGATGGGTTGCAGCTGGAAGGGCATCCGCTGCGTAAAACATATGCTGGATAAGCTGGCAGTTAATTCCACTGTGGCAACCCCTGATAAATAAAGGGAATAAGCTGAAGGTAAATGAATGGATAAATGATTTGCTGTACAGTCGAATTCTGTGACATTCTGCATTATACAGTAAATTCCCACAATAGCTATCCACCTGCTTTTATACATTTTGGAATGTCACATAAAACATGCTTAATGAAAATGCCAAGATGTTCTTATTTTTTTAAATGTGCATAAAAACATGTATGCACACAAATGAGTTGGATAAACTTTGTATCCAATAAGAAAACTACTATGGAAACGCATCTACTAAATCATTTTCAACATGCACATCAAAAATGTCATGTGATTTTGTTTTAACGGATCATGTGATAAAACTGGACAAGATGAGATGACATAGACAAATCTGCAGAACGTCTACTTTGCACAACATCTGAAATGCTGTTTTGTTCATTCTAAAATCCCTCAGCCAAAATATGTCAAAGTTGTTTGGTATTATTAGTATTCCAGAACTGTCTTGAGCAGCGGCACTGTGTAGTCTCATTCATTGGGTTTCGGTATTGTCTTTTAAGGCGGAAGTGATTTATTATACGAAACCACACCACAGCAAATTCCATTTTTATCTTTGATAATTTGTATCAGGGTCGCTCAGTGGTTAGCACTGTCACCTCACAGCAAGAAGATCGCTGGTTCGAGTCCTGGCTGGGCCAATTGGCATTTCTGTGTGGAGTTGCATGTTCTCCACATGTTTATGTTGGTTTCCTCTGGGTGCTCCAGTTTCCCCTACAGTCCAAAGACATGCGGTATAGATTAATTAATCAATTCATTCATTCATTTATTCATTTATTCATTTTCTACCGCTTGTCCAGGGCCGGGTGGCGGGGGCAGCAGTCCTAGAAGAGAACCCCAGACTTCCCTCTCCCCAGACACTTCCTCTAGCTCCTCCGTGGGGAGGAGCCAGCCAGCCGAGAGACATAGTCCCTCCAGCGTGTCCTGGGTCTTCCCTGAGGCCTCGTCCCGGTGAGACATGCCTGGAACCCCTCCCTTGGTAGGCCTCCAGGAGGCATCTGAAACAGATGCCCAAGCCACCTCAGCTGACTTCTCTCGATGTGGAGGAGCAGCGGCTCTACTCCGAGCTCCTCTCAGGTGACAGAGCTCCTCACCCGATCCATAAGGATGTGCCCTGCCACACTGCGAAGGAAACTCATTTCGGCCGCTTGTATCCGAGATCTTGTCCTTTCGGTCATGACCCCAAGCTCATGACCATAGGTTAGAGTAGGAACGTAGATTGTACGTCGTGTGTATGGGTGTTTCCCAATACTGGGTTGCAGCTGGAATGACATTTGCTGCATAGAATATATGCTGGAATAGTTTTTGGTTCATTCCGCTGTGGCAACCTCTGCAATAGAGATTAAGTTGAAGGGAAAAATCTCTCTTTGAGTCATTGAATGGAAAATGTATTTTTCACAAATGTTTTATTTGCAAATGTTTATATTCCAGTCCATCCATCCAGTAATACTTTGATCAGTCTGCTGATTTATCTTGCCTTTGTGGAACACAAAATAACATACTGTGTTTAAATGTGCTTTAGTCAAAGCTGAGTTAAAACAGTTGTTAAAACAGAGTTAATCACACACCCAATAAATAAACACACTGTAGCATGCTATCCAGTTATCTTTGTGCAGCTTTCTAGTGTTTTGCAGCAGCTAAACCTCAAGGCAGGTAACAGGGAGGTTACTTTTTTGGAACCCAAATAGACTGTGCTAAAAGCAATCATCATTGTGCCCTTGAGCAGGACACTTAACCTCAGCTTAACCCACGAGATTACCCCTGTAATAAGTGTACTGTACATCTACTCTGATAAAAGCTTCTCCTAAGAGTCTATTTACCTTCATTACAAATTCAGCTACCTGCATTAGAACCTCTGAGATTGGTTAATAAAATCTGTTTTTAGTGAATGTTGTCTTTCCAGGCAGAGAAAGCAGAAGCATTTCAATTAAAGCTCCATTTTGTTTGAGGAGTATTTTCAACATATGTTAAAGGAATGACAGTCAATCAATTGTTTTAGACCAGTAAAGCATAAATCCTGTGGAAATAGTGGATGTTTGAGCATACCATAATAGCTGTACACATACAGTATCACATGCCTATCCATCCATCCATCCATCATAAATTTTGTAAAACTAATTAATAATAAAATGATAAAGTCAGCTAGCACAAACACTAAACCAATAGAATGAATGATAAAGGAATAACATGCATATGATGTGTAAAGCTATTTGGGTTTTATGTCAGAGTTATGTTTTCTTTTGGAAAGTAAGAGTTGTTTCTCTGAAGTCAATGAGCCTTAATATTAATCATATAGTAAACTAAATCAAGGATTATTTTTTTAATACAATCAGCTATATTGCATATGATGTACAATGCTTTAGAATATAATGTTATTGGAATAATACAAAAGATTCTGCTTTGTCATAGCTGCATCACCAACTCTAGTGTGTCTAACTTCACAGCCTCCAACAATGTTTCATCACAAAAATCTGAAATCTGGGAATTCCGCTTAGGAGACAAATCACTTGGAGTGCCCTCATCCTATCAGTGGCTGAGTATCCAAGAGTACATGGAAATTCCCCTGTTGGAAAAGACAATTGCAGTCAATATTTGTCTCCAAAGCACTGCCACCTGATGAGATCACAAATGCCTCCCAACTAAGGTGTGTATTTTTTCTGCTTCTCTGAATGCCAGAGCTTACACCACCATAGACTCCAGGCCTACTAGGCCCAGGACTTGAAAGGGACTACAGAGACTACCAACGTAGCCACATGGTCCTTGTGTAGAACAATGGTCACTCGTTTGGCCCAGGAATACCATTTCTGGCTCAACCTGGCACATATGAGAGACACTTTGGTTTCTCAACTCTCCTATCTCTCAGACTGGCCTATTTGGTGACATCGTCACGGACAACTCAAGAGCTTATGGCAGTGTGAGAATAGTCAAGTGAGTCTGGTCAGCTGCCCGTGCCACCACTTGAGGGTGTCTACCTGTGGCTTCAACACCTGCTTTGTCCAATAACTGGACTGTGAAGTGGCTCTGAGACCGTGCTTTCACCTGGTGGAGGACGGAAGACCAACTACCAACTTGCTGCTGGTCTCACAGTTGGCAATACCCACCACTTCACAAAAAGTAGTTTTCTCAATGGTTAATGCTGCAGGATTAGGTGTGTGTTCTACAGCCTGTATTTGATTATGCCCAAAAATAAAGGTGGGTTACAAGTGACCCTGGATATGAACTATTCTATAAAGACTATATTGAGATGTGTCCATTCCAAGGAATGGTCTGCAGCCATCCTTCGGAATGACATATGCTTTCATGTTTCAATTTATCTAGACCAGGGATGGGCAAACTCGGTCCTGGAGGGCCGGTGTCCTCCACAGTTTAGTGATAAAAAATTTGTGATCTTGGAGACACTGATTAGCATGTTCAGTTGTGTTTGATTAGAGTTGGAGCTAAACTATGCAGGACACCGGCCCGCCAGGACCGAGTTTGCCCACCCCTGATCTAGACACAGGTTTGTGTTTGAGGGTCAATCATGGCAGTACAAAGTCCTACCTTATACCTAGATCTTTATAGAAGTTGAAGAGAGTGCCTTGTCTCCTCTACAGGAGGCATGCAATACCTATCCTTGCTTATCTTGATGACTGACATCCTAGCTCAGTTCCAAGACCAATTGCTGAATCACAGGCATAAAGTAACTCAGCTAGTTGAGGCTTTGGGTCAACCTAGAGAAAAGTGCATTTGTTTTCTCAAGATGGATCTGGACTCCATGATGGTGTGGTCGTTCATCAAACACACCCATTGGTTGTCCCACTGAATTTTTTATTTTTTTTTCAAAGGCTCCTGGGCCAAATAATAATAATAATAATAATAATAATAATAATAATTCTTTACATTTATATAGCGTTTTTCTGCTCCTCAGCCTCAGCCATTTCATGGCATCCTGAGCTGTAGTCACACTCCTCAAGTTGCTACATATCAGACAGCATTAGCATTGGCAAAGTCCCAAGATGAGTATGGCACCACCATAACTCGTATGTGACACAGTACAGGAGTTAAACCTTAGGCTTGTTAGACCACGGTTAGAACTTGCTTATCTACAGGCTGGAGTGGCCCTAGAACAAATATCCAGGCATGCTGTTGTAAAAAACAGAGGACTCCAGTGCAGGCTGGTACTCTGTGTACAACAACCATGCTACATCAGGTTTGTGGACCGACCCCCACTTGCATTTATTATTGCTTTACTAGTAAGTTCCCCAGCTGGCAAACCCCAAGTCCCGCCATGGCTCCCATCGTCTGTCTTGGTAGAGGAGATTAGGCCTGTTGTTGTTAGGCCTGGCTAAGTGATATGGAACTGTTATT
Source organism: Danio kyathit (assembly GCA_903798195.1). NCBI lineage: Eukaryota > Metazoa > Chordata > Actinopteri > Cypriniformes > Danionidae > Danio > Danio kyathit. The sequence continues at coordinate 8,619,783 of LR812538.1, read as the reverse complement.
CTTGCCTACATGTTCTCTGAAAGGTATTGCATGACATTTTTCAAGCATTTAAAGACCCTGTAGTATATGGGCTGTATATTTACCTTTTTTATACACATTATCTTATTACACAACTTGCCAGAAATGAAATTATTAGACAAAACATTGATCTGAGAATTTCAATAGACCATAGAATATATTCATATATTTAATAACAGCCAGGATGATTTAGTACCCTGATGAGCCTGTGTTATTGGTTTAATCTGCTGTAATCTGGAAATACCTTGGAATGTGGAGTTCCACTTGATCAGATCCAAGACCTGTGAAGAGATGATGCCTTTGCCAACCATCCAAGAACTTTGGGTCAACAAACACTTAATACTAGGGATGCACCGATACCATTTTTTTTGGAACCGATCCGATCTCGATACCAAAATTCTGAATATCGATCGATTCCGATCCCGATACTGTGCCATTTCTTTTTGTCCCCCCCTTGGGTTTACTAACAGTTTGCCATTGCGCATGTTACAGCATGTTACCCCAGTCGCGTCTTTTTCATTCTTCATTCAAATGAAAGCAGAGGCGGGGTTTCCTTTGAGGTGACAGCAGTGTTTGTGTTGTCAAGACTACTATGGCGAGCTTTTAATGATGGAGGAGAGACTTGTGGTCGCTGTTTCAAGTCATTCAAAGCTGTATGACTTTACAAATCTTGAATATCATATTGCAAAAATTACAATTTCTGACAGGAACACTCGCGCACAATACGGCTCAGCTGATTCAGTCCTTTACTAGTGACATAAAAAAGGCCACCACACTCCTTTTTCTCTTGTCATCAATAAAGGCAGTGCGGTGCGCCTCGGAAAAGCGCGGCAGTAACAGTAACGTGCAACCACACGTGCCTGCAGATGTACTTTGTCAAAGAAGCAAAATCAAAAATCGAAAACAAACAAATCAACCTTATTTTCCATTTGGAAAATGACAGTTATTAATAGTTCTTATATAATATAAATGTTTAAATAGCCTATAGCCTTATCTACCAATCAAACAAATCTAAAGTTTTTCTTTATTTTTGCATAATGAACCTCGCACCAAACTGAGGCTTTCATTTTACAGCTTAAAAAAACATGTATGCAAATAATGCAAAATCATATGTAAACAACAAAATTGTTATATGCTATGTAGTAGCCAATACTTTACAAAAAGTCAATAAAATAACCGTCTCACTCCAGAATTGCGAATGCGATCTGATCTAACAGACAAAGCAGCGCAAACATGATTAAATTAACTCCTGCTGCAGGTCAAAATGAACCCATTTAATGCAAAAAATTGAGAAAGTCTTAGAGAAAGTTTTTCCTGTTGTCAAATGCGACAAGCAGATTGAAATGTGAATGAATGGAGAATGATTGACAGGCGCAGCCGCGCAGCGGCGGGAAGCTCTGAACTGAACATGAATTTAGACACAAAAATATTCATCAGTACTTCACATTAAACTGTAGAATGGCTTCAGAACATTTGGGATATACAGTAGTGGGCCTATATGACAACGTTCTAGAGCCTTATGGCTTTATGGATTAGTTGGCCTATAAACACAGAATATAGCGCACCGGCAAGATCGGAATTGGATTGGTACCAGCTGGCCGATACCCGATCCAGCAAAAATATGCGATATCAAACCGAAATTCGATCCAAGTATCAGGATCGGTGCATCCCTACTTAATACACAATTACACTTCATTGCACATCTATTATTATTATTATTACATGTAAATATTATATATTTTGCAAAGACATAATGCAGTATACTGTATAACGGCTTTTAAGGTTAACTACGTTTATATACTGCCAACCCTATACACAACTCCTTAACTCCTGATTTTGACTGTGCACCTTTTGTGAAGCTGCTTTGGAATGATAATTATTGTGAAAAGTGCTATACAAGTAAACTTAAACTGAATAGAATTGAGTGTTGTGATTGGCCAATCAGAATCAAGTATTGCAGAGAGATTAAAACACTGTCACTTTGGTGTAAATCAGAAAAAATGGGTTTAGTTTGAGTGCATATTCTGATTGTAGGCATTGAGAGTCAAAAACACCCCTGTAAAATATGAGCAGTGATAAATAATGTTTGGAATCTAAAGGTGCCGTTGCTGTCAGTATTTCAGATTATTAATGGATCTATTACTTAGGTCTCCAGAAATATGTGTTTGGGAGATTTACTGCCGCATAGATGCAAATTTTGCTCATGTGAATTCATGAAAGCTGTCTGCAGGTGGATGTAAAGACTTACAATCAGCTTGAGATGCAAACAGAGGTTGATCAAGGATTCCCTGCATAGAAGAAACATATTTTACTACTACTTTTTTTTTTCATGAGCTCGTGTTTTATTCTTTTGAAAGTGTTTGAAAGATGCTGGTGCATATGTTTTGCTGCCTTTCTGCTTGCACAAAAACATTTGTCCAATCAAAAGCAGAGATTACTTGGAAGGCAACTGTCAAAGCAAATAAAAAGGTTATGAAATGTTGCTTCTTTCTAATAAACTTGCTGCCAATTAGACTATCGGAACTTAATGTTCAGTTGTTTTTTTTAAGTTTCTTGATGTTCAAGGTCACATTATAAATCATTATCTCAATCTAATTCTTCAGTTGTGAGAAGATAACTGTAATGAAATGTTATGGTGCTCTGCCAGATGGCATACGGTTGTGGGGGCTGAATTTGACAGACAGGCCTATGCTCATTCAACCTACTATTTAACCATAAACTGTTCTGTTAGAAAATGCTACTTTCTACAGTCTAAATAAAAGCCACATTCTTCTGTGTAAATATGAAGACATGTTCTGTTCTTTACACATTGCAAAGTCAGAAAATTACCAGAACATTTCTGATTCTGGTGTATAGATGTATGTATATTTATTGTTTGTTATTTTTTAACAAACTCTGAAGTCACTGCTTCTTCTTTTTTTTATATTTCCTATATAAACATATTTTTTATATTTATCATAAACATATTTCAACCCAATATTTTAACCCGTTTCATAAATTAAATTTTGTAACTCTAACAAACTGCAGTGAGAGGCAGTTTATTATATAGTCTCGACATTGAATCTATTGTTTCATGTTTGAAGACTTTTCTCAACATAGGTTCATTCTGAAAACGTCCCCCTATATACATTTCAAGAGTTCACACTTAGCTGATGATCAGTAAAGCGTAATTGGCATGCTGTCCCGGGAGAGAGCCCTGAGCTCGTATATCCTCGAGCCTGGGGCTCCCTCCCATTAGAAGGGCGAGAGGGAAGTTCGAGCTCAGGAAGGTCTCGAGAACTCCCCCGCTTATCGCGGTGTGAAAAGTGTAAACTAAAGTTGTCTTAGGCAATAATTTGGTTTAGTCGATTGACTAAGGTGTTTGTTTTTGGACGGTGGGAGGAAACTGGGAAACTGGGGAACCCGGGGGAAACCCACGCGAACACGGGGAGAACATGAAAACTCCGCACAGAAACGCCAACCGGCTCAATGAGAGGTTGAACTGGTGGCGTTCTTGCTGTGAGGCAACAGTGCTAGTCACTGGGCCGCCGTGTCGCCCTATAGGAAAGGGTGGAAATAGGGGTGGAAGGAGGGGGAACTTCAAGACGAAGATAGCTGGAGTGAAATCTCTGGTTATTAATAGTGTGTCCGTAATCATCTAATAGGGCAGATTACGGAGCTGACAAGGTGCCAGCCGTGTTGATCATAAGCACGTGATCCTCTCGAAATTAGTTTATAAATAAACCACACTTCTGGAGATCGCAAATTATGCAGTCAGGAACGTAGGGCTGCATTTCATCTTTAAAACGAACACTACGGAGCGGTATGACACTGTTTTTATGCTTACCGGCTGACAACTTACCACTTTGTGAACAACTGTTATGCTGTTACCAGTTTGTGACTCGCCATGTACGTCGGTGCACTTGAGATGCAGAGCAGAGTTGACCATGACGATGACGTTCGATTCCGATGAAGAACGCTTCCAGAAAGCAAGGTAAAATAAAAACAAAATCCCAAAAATAAAACAAACAAGTAAATAACAGGGTGAGAATGTGGTAAAATCTGAAAACATTGTAAAAATCAGGCTGCCACTGGCTTTTCTGGATTGCTTTTTTTAAAACACTATCGGTTGGGTTTAGAGAAGGACATGGGTGGGGGTATCGGTCGATCAGTCAGTCAGTCGTCAGCGGTCTCTGGTGGATTTACACAAGAACAGCAGGTGTGAATGGCACTCGTGAGAGAAATTTGAAATCTCATAAAAACGTACACAGTGGCCTATGATGGATATGCAACAGCAAAACAACATACCTCCTGGGACGTATTTGGCGCTCTACAGAAATGTATAAAGGGGTATGTAATCAGTATGAGCCTGGGTTGATATTTTTTTCTATTTTCATCTTCCTCAACACAACTTTTAACCTATTGTATTTAAACAGACTGTATCTTTTGCATCTCCCAACTCATCATAAACAGGCATACTTTCAGAAATATTTAAAAAAAAACCTAACCGGAACCCTAAACCTACCCACTTCTAAACAACATAAGGTGCAGACAAATAAAGGTCACGTGCCAAAAAAATAATTATAAAAAAGCAGTACAAATAAGTTGCTGCAATAGTCTTCTGAAGCTAAACTATCTTTATGCTAAGAGCATATGATTTGTGAGGTTTTAATAGCTGACAATCATCCACTTCTGGTTGCTGATATCCGTTTCAAAAGGGGATATACTAGATTTTAATGTACAGTAATTGGTCACGAGAAACACAATTTAAGTTGGTGTCAATTGATTTTGACCACAATGCAAGAGTATGTGGGTGTTTCCCAGTGTTGGGTTGCGGCTGGATAAGTTGGCATTTTTTTCTGCTGTGCCAACCCCTGATTAATAAAGGGACTAAGCTGGAAAGAAAATGAATGAATCAATGAATGAATGAGTTTGACCACCAAAAATGACTTTTCTGTGTGTTTTTTGAGCCACAGAGTGATTTCAATCTGAACTGTATGGCAGACAGCAACAATGATTGTCAAATCCTCTCAGAAATAAATCAGTCTGACTCAGAAGACTTGGAATACACAAATCGCGACCTGTCTGCTACTGTATATCCTGTATTTTTTTGTATTTTATTATTATTGACAAATGGTTAGGATTAGTGCTAAGAGCTGGGTTACGTGCTCGCAGTGCTGCTGGATGGACCATCTGTAAGCGCAGGACCACGCTAAAGCTTTCTACAGTGGATTCAAAACCTTTTCCTCCACAAAAACACGTAGCTTAATCTTGGTGAGTAAAGGTTTTTTTAAATTCATTCATTCATTCATTTTCTTTTTGTCTTAGTCCCTTTATTAATCTGGGGTCGCCACAGCGGAATGAACCGCCAACTTATCCAGCATATGTTTTACGCTGCTGATGCCCTTCCAGCTGCAATCCATCACTGGAACCCATACACACTCATTCACAAACGTACACTACGGACAATTTAGCCTACCCAATTCACCTATACCACATGTTTTTGGACTTGTGGGGGAAACAGGAGCATCCAGAGGAAACCTACGCCAATACAGGGAGAACATGCAAACTCCACACAAAAACGCCAACTGACCCAGCCGAGGCTCAAACCAGTGACCTTCTTGCTGTGAGGCGAACATGCTACCCACTGCGACACCATGCAGTCTGATTTTCAAATTATAACTAAATATTAATTAAATCATAAATGCTTAATGCAGACAGAGTATATAGGCTAATTTTGGCGTTATTATTTAAAATACCTGTCATAATTTAATTTGTTAGGAAAGACTTATTTTTATTGGTGTGTTGGCCAATTTAATGTTGAATTTAAGTGCATGTACTTAGGCCTATTTAAAGTGCTGAGATGTTACGATGTTACAGAGGACATATATTTTATTTCTTTGTTCCAACTTCTAAGTGGCCTATAGCCTATGTTTGTTATGAAGAAATTGTAAAAACATGTATACTGTAAAAACATATTTAAATAATGTCTGGCTGTAAACGAGCTCGGGTTTTAAAAAAGCTGTCAATCAAAATGTACTTGTCGGGTTTGGGCCCTGTCGGGCCTAACGTTTAATGCCCAATTACAGCTCTACTGGATTGTGGCTGGAAGGGCATTCGTTGCATAAAACGTGTTGGAATAGTTGGCGGTTTATTCCACTGTGGTAACCTCTGAAATAGAGACTAAGCCGAAGGAAAATGAATGAATAAATATATAGGTTACACACAATTGATGTGTTTAGAGACAACATGATGGAATTAAGGTTGTGAATTAAGGTATTTACAGATATTTAGTAGTGTTTTTTTTGCATGTTGCGCATGTCTCACGTAGACGATCGTAATAATAAAGTAGCTCGTGGGCGTGGTCGCATTAAAAATAATGAGCTTAGACTGAGAAACTAGACGTAGCGTTGGTTTCATACTGATTACTTTATCAAAAAATATTTGTTTTCAACATGCACTTGCTGCATTTAAAAGTAGACACTTTAAGCTTTCTATAGATGTAAGTCATGTCTGTGTGTTTTGTTTTCACTGAGTTTGTTCATTTTATTGACGTATTTCTAAAAACAGTCAAATGAAAAAAGCACACACATTTTATTTTCCTTATTTTGCAAAAGAACGCACTTTTGTTGTTATTGTGAGTGTACACACAAAAAGTAGACACCTAACAGATTCGAATGGTGTATAACACTTATTTGTGACCAAAATCAACAAGAGTATTCTTAGTTTTAGAGTATTAGAGTTTACACTAGTACGTTTTAGTTTTAAAACGGCGTTTTAGAATGAAAACGATCCGCGTCCACACTAGCGTTTCACCCAGCGTTTCTGAACAGCTCTCCGTCTACATTCAAACGGTGAAAACACACATGACGTGACCACACACACACACTCTGGCATGCACTGCAGCGTGCTTTGAGCACATACCCATATGAGAGCTGTGCACGTCGGACTGTTCATCAAGGATCTCCCGCTGTATCTAATCTCACTATATTTGTTAAACGTGATATTAAATTAATCTTGTTGTCTATATCTAACTACATATTTTCCGACTTTGGTCTTTTGAATCTATTACTTGTTCTCAGGTAAAGTGTTTTGGCTGAGCGCAAAGATAAGTTAGGTTAATATCTTAATTCATGTAACCGCGGACACCGATTCTGCACATCTGACTGATTGCTTGCCTTTATTTTCTCTATTGTATAAATTATTGTGCGTTATACTTTTATAATGGCCATTATTAAAACTGATATTCACCGAAAGAGCGGGTATGTTTCGTATTTTCAATGAAAATGAAAGGAGGCAGTAATGTTATAGGCTCCGTTTTGTTATGAATATGCATGAAGATGACGCTCATATTATGCAGCTACACGACGCCTCAACATTTTTGATGTCTGTTAAGTTGCTAATATCAAAATGAAAATAGGCAGTTCCTTATGTCATATTTTCATTTTATTGTTAAGATAGTGAAACAGCATAGCTAGGGTGATGTAAATGACTTTATAAAGTACACAATCTGGAGTTTATTTTCCATATCAAACTTGCAAAGAATGAACTTACAAGGAGAGGATGCAGGACCGAACTGTGTGAAGGCTACTTAATACTGAGAAAAAGCCCCAATCAGATAGGTGGATGTCTGCAGCCACGCCTCCGTTTTCAGATGTCTCCGTTTTTCCCCATCCACACTGAGACGGAGGAGCATCGTTTCAGAATGAGAACGGCCTCTCCAGCGTTTCCAAAACGCTCTGTTTTCGGGGCTCGAAAACTCCGGCGTAGTGTGGATGGATGGCGTAACCGTAGCAAAACTTATGCGTTTTAAAACTAAAACATATTAGTGTAAACGAGGCCTTAGTATCTTTGACACTGATAAGAAAAAATAGATGCTGATCACGCCATGGTGATCTGGCAACCTCAGAGGTTTAACTTATTAGTTTTTACATATTTAAGTGGATTGAACATAAAACAATTAGGTTGTCCCCCAAAAAACCTTAATAATTGTGTTGTTTCAGCGTATTTTTTATAAGTAGTTTGAACAAACATAACTTTTTGAGTTTACACTGTAAACATGCTGGGTTCCATACAATCCTTGATATTGTCTCAACACAAATGGATTACATTAACTTTAATTGTTTTTACAAATGTAAGTGGATTGAACACAAATCATTAAGTTGTCCCAGAAAAGCTCAGGAATTGTGTTGATTCAATTAAATTTAAGTAGTTTGGACAAGCAGCAATAGTGTATGGTACATGTAAGTTTATTACTGCTGTTAGTTTTTGTAGCCCTCTCAGTTTTCGGTAACACTTTATTTTGATGGTCCATTTGAGTATTAGTAGACTGTCTACTTAATATCTGTTGACACTGACATTTAACAGTCCTTCAACAGACATTTAACTGACTATAAGAAACTTTGCAATTGCATGTCAACTTACACTAACCCTAACCCCAACCCCAACCTAACAGTCTACTTATAATCTAATGATAATTAGTTGCAATGTAACTTAAATTCAACAAACGGACCGTCAAAATAAAGTGTGACCCAGTTTTCAAGCTTCTTTCTCTCCGTAGAAGTAACCATAGTGACAGATAGCGTATCCTGCAAATATAGCGATGCCTACCTAAAATGCAATGTGAGGTGAGGTGAAATCATCATGACGTAACGGTTCATTCTCTAGATTTTGTGCATGCTCTGAATGTCTGTTTTTGTGTTCAGCATTACTCTCTATAAGGTGTTTATATATAACCTCTCTTTTGAGTTTGAGAATGGTTCAGGAGATTCTTTTTTACTTTAGATGACTATGGTTTTTTACCTTAACAGCTACGATGAAAGAGTAATGGCATGCTTTTGCAGAATCCAGCTTTCAGTGACAAAAGAGAGTGTGCCAGAAAATGGAAGTGCAATTTTAACACCCCTGAGGGCTTAATGTGTTCATGGACATTTGTTCAGAAGTCTTTCCTAAAACCTAGTAAACACCTACAGTGGTGGATGTTAACGTGTAATGTGTGATGGATATGTCCACTTCCAATGCATAACATATGACACAGAAAAGGTACACATAGACTTTCAAACTATACAGTGGATTTTACTAAAACATGTACATTTGTTTAATTTTGTTGGCATTATACACTCTCTGACAAAAGTCTTGTCACCTATCTAAGTTTTAGAAACAACAAATAATAACTTGACTTCTAGCTGATCACTTGGTATCAGAAGTGGCTTATATGAAAAGCAAAGGCATCTAGATTACATTATTTTACCCAAATAAAATATGATCATGCCTTGATTTTGAATTATTTAATTAGGACAGTAAGGTCTGACTTTGCTTAGACAAAAGTCTTGTCACTTAACAGAAATAATGTACAGTATAGTATATAAAGTCATGCTGCAGTGGAGAAAGAATGAATATTGTGTCTGACTCCCATGAGCTTGGAGGACTGCATCCAACCATCTCTGCAATGACTCTAATAACTTATTAAAAAAGTCATCTGGTATGGCAAAGAAAGCATTCTTGCAGGACTCCCAGAGTTCATCAAGATTCTTTGGATTCATCTTACCCCAGACATTCTCAATATTGTTCATATCTGGTGACTGGGCTGGCCAATCCTAGAGCACCTTGACCTTCTTTGCACTCAGGAACTTTGATGTGGAGGCTGAAGTATGAGGAGCGCTATCTTGGTTTGTAATGTAATGGGCAGCATACATGTCTTGATTGCTCAGGCTGTTGATGTTGACATCCATTCTGCAGATCTCTCACATGCCCTTATACTGAATGTAACCCCAAACTATGATTTTTCCTTCACCAAACTTGACAGATTTTTGTGAGAATCTTGGGTCCATGTGAGTTTCAATAGGTCATCCGCAGTATTTGTGATGATTGGGATGCAGTTCAACACATGATCTACCTTGGGCCTCTTTTTCAAATGATCAACTAGAAGTCAAGTTGTTATTTGTTGCTCTTAAACTGGGATCGACGACAAGACTTTTGTCAGGTAGTGTACTTTCAGCATAATTGGTTTGTTGTGTGTGTTGTTCGGTGTTGGTTTTTAATGTAATATATCATCAAAATGTCTCATGTGTTTAGAAACTATGCATTAAAATTTTGTAATAATTAGTTGTAAAAATTATACTATTTTATATTTATTAAAAACAAATCCCTTTTCATTAAATGCTAACCAATTTACAATTAGAAGCACTTAACTATTATTATTATTATTATTATTATTATTATTATTATTATTATTATTATTATTATTAGTAGTAGTAGTAGTATTATCATTAACAATATTAATAATAATAATACTAATAAAAATAATAATAATAATAATAATAATAATAATAATAATAATATTTTATTGTACGTTTTTAAAGAATCGGTGGAGCATGGTTGATTTTATTTTTATTTTTTTTGTAGCTACATAGAACAAACTGTTATGACTAATTATTTGAAATTAGTGTTTGAAACAACTTGTTTTGTTTATTAACAGTCTTATTTTATTTTTAATATGGGAATTATTCAATTTGATCTATCTATCTATCTATCTATCTATCTATCTATCTATCTATCTATCTATCTATCTATCTATCTATCTATCTATCTATCTATCTATCTATCTATCTATCTATCTATCTATCCGTCCATTTATTAATTTATTGTTTTGATTAAAAAAAGTGATTGTGCTTTAAAATTATTATAATAAATAAGTGAATAAATAAATAAATGAACACACAATAAAAAGAACAATAAAAACTGTATTGTGAGTGTAAAAAAGTAATGCTAATATGTAAATTAATGCAAGTGTTTCACTTTGAAACCCAAATCAGATCCAATATTTCAGATTAAACCACGTTCTTTGTGGTTTTACGACTGCACAACAGTAAGCCATATAGTGATTTACTATAGTGATAGTGAATAATCCTACATCTAAAAAAAAATACATGTGAAATTTTCACCAAAATGTCATATGATGTTTGGAACAGTATAATTGGCCTTTTCAATGGCTTCACTGACGCTTAAACCTGCCTGTTATATTTGCAGTATGCTCACTTTCCTCCTATTATACTACATAGCGTTTTTGCCCTTTATGTACCTGACCTAGAGCAAGAGCGCACAGCAAGATTAGCCCAATAGCTGCTGGACTCTGAATGTTAAATGTGACGTCAGGTGTACTCTGCTACTGCATAACAACAAGCCAAAGCATTACACACGTAATGTTAGCAGCATGTGCAGAACATTGATCCAGCACACTATAGCACAGCTTGAGGCCTTACGCCTCTCATTCTGGCATCAGTTAAAGCAGTTGTTTAATGCATTCCCCACTGTGTGGAAAAGGTAAAGTCCTTTTGGAAAAAGATTGTTAAAAATCTGAATTTTTCAAGTACAATTATGTCAATATTTAAGTTGGAGGGGCAAGTTGTTTATCATTAGAACTACAGAGGTGGTCATTGTGACCATTTTTTAAATTTGTAATTTATTACTTTCTAAAATAACACATATTTAGGATAGGTATTTCTAACATTATTCTATTAAAATTACACAAAAACTATGTTTTACTTACAGTTTTTCTCAGTGGCTTTGGTGCATTTCTCACCACACTATTTACATTTGCATTGCCTTTATGGATATTTTTACAGTGTACCTTTAATTACCATAGCAGTCAAAATAACCGCAAGCATTTCAGTGTCTGCTACTTTTCCCAGTGTCATGTGTGCCTCTGTTGCCTAGCAACTTTCTCATTTTTCCTTTTTTTAAATTAGAATATGCAAAGAGTATGTAAAATGGAATTACATACAAAGAAAACAAAACAACAACAAAAACAAAAAACAACAACAATACAGTCAGATGTGCGCGTGTGTGTGTGTGCGTGCATGTAAAAGTAACTAGGTGGAAGGTCAGAGTACATACATAAGGAAAAAAAACTATATATATATATATATATATATATATATATATATATATATATATATATACACACATACAGCATGTATAACTGTCAATAAATGAAGCAAATAACATATATATATATATATATATATATATATATATATATATATATATATATATATATATATATATATATAACAGATAGAGAAAAGAGAAAAAAAATAAAGAAATGAATCAGTGGTAAGTGTGATATTATAATAGTAATATAGTAATAGTAGTAATATCACTACAATGGCAACTTCTTCCTAACATAAACATAACTTTCTGTTAGAAAAAAAAACAAACAAACAATCATAACATTGCGTTAGATGTGTCTTGCAACATGACTATTGGCATAAAAAAAAAATTAAAAAAAAAAACGGCAATGGTCACATGCGAACCTTTGTGGATTCTCATTTATAGGCTGTATTACCAAAAAATATTGTACTTTTAGGGTAATGACTTCATAATATATGACAACAGACTTTTCAAAGCTTACTTTTTAAATTCCAGTAGAAGCTTTGAATGTAAAGAGGACTAACAATATGACAACATACTTAAAAACGGTCAAAATGACCACTATGATAATTCTAATTCTTATAGTATTCTGATGTTAAAGTGCTGTATGTGCATTATTGACTATTTAAACCATAATATCCCATTATATGTTTGCATATATTCAAGGAACATAAGTTAACTTACTTGTTTATCAGGAAAGCAATGTCATTCTCCTTTGAAAATGTGCGTTCTATGTCAGAATGATAGTCTATAAAGATATATTTCTTATGTTTTATTTATTGAATTTTCCATTGTTGTACAATTTAAAGTTGATTAGTGAGGTCAATTGGGATGGTTGTCTCCTAAATTGTGGATTTATGCAATGATGTACTGAACGTATCCTGGATAATTCTTGTTTTGATTATGGTAATATTGTGGTATAACTTATTAGTGGATTTGTTGTTGTGTTGCAAAGCTTAAATGGAAATTGTTTAGAATTTAAACAGAAATAGCTGAGTGAGTTAATGATTCTAGTAATCGAATACTAACTATTGAATGATGACGTCAATGTAACTGTTTTTAAAAAGTGGCTGGAGGGACGGGATTGGTTTACACATTGATAAAGGATTTGAGACAATGTTTTTGTCTTTAGAGTATTTTCCTAGTAATGAATGTAAAATAAAACTGAGTAGCAGACTGTTCTCATGAATGCAGATCATATTTTCTTATATTAAAGGTGCTGTATGTAAGTTTTTGACTCTTCTAAAGCATAAAAATACCATAATATGTGCGCAGATATTTAAGAAACATCCCAAGTAAACATACTTGTTTAACTGAAAAACATTGCTGAAGTCAGATATTCTGCTTTGAAAATGGTTTTTCCGTGCCGGAACGCTGTCTTTGTTTAGGTAAATTCAACCTGCACAATGCCAGTTTAGCCAATTATAATTCAGCACTCCGGGTTGCCTTGTTGGAAAACAGCGTATTTCATTCATTCATTCATTCATTCATTCATTCATTCAGAAAGGCTCTGAAAGCATGCGTCCGTGAGCAAAATGGACAGTATCAGACATCGAAATGAGACAGATTCAGTTCCACATGAGGTTATTAATTAGCAAATGATATAAATATTGTGAATGTAAACATTAGGTGAGCAGGTTACATTGTAACCCTGTGTCCTAATAACATGCTTTGTGACGAGATACACAGTAATGAGCAGTTTGGCTGTTTGCACCAGACGAAACACGGCAGAAATGTAAATAGAGCCATTCAGAAGCACAGAATAAGCACTCACTCACGAAACGATAAGGTTTAGAATCTATTCAAACTCACATTGTTAGCATTTAGCATTGAATAAAGCACACAAGATTTACCTGAGGTGATCACTGTCATAGGTTTCACATGTTGAGCTGTGAGAAATAGAAGCCATTTCATATATATCAATTCGAGGTGTTGGTTAGAACCAAAACTACTTTTAATATGAAAAATATTCCCTCTGTTGCGTGTCGTTGCTTTTATTTAGAACACAGTTTTAAATCACTCGCTCCTGTACTCAATCTGGCATCCCGCGTTTGCGTCTATTTTGATCCAGGACTGCAATACCTAGTTCAACCACTGGGTGTCAAACTTACATACTGCACCTTTAAGTAATCTACTAGATTCACACACCAATATAAGGGATAGATTAGCAGAAAAAGTATGGTGTAAACAATGTAAACTGCCACATTTACAACACAAATAAAGAGCAAACATGCATGCATACCATAAATCCTAAACCAGGGGTCTGAAAAGCACTGCCAACGTGCAACTAATAATCCTCCTTTGTTTTCTGTTTACTAGCAACCTTGGAATTTGAAACTATGGATGATATCACTTCCTGTGCTCATTAGAGCTTTATTGTAACCTCATTAATTTTCATTATAAAACCAAAGATGACACACCTTCAGTCTGTTTTGCGGCTCTAGAGTCAAATGCGCTGATAGCATGTTTCCACGGCGACGGTCTTCACACTGATGATGGGCTGCGCTCCTGCTCCACATGTTGGAACAGAAACAAGTGCTCAGGGCTGGAAAGTGTGGCATCATCTCTGGGCTTTATGTAAAATAATGAGGCCCACACTTGTGGTTATATGGGCACCGCCGCGCTGTTGAAACTCCCAACGAGAGCTTTGTGTTAGAGGTTCTTGCGTCGTGATTGTTAAGGAGATTTGTAGGCTGTTGAATCGCATAAATATGTCAACCGCTCCTTCAGTACCATCTAACCACAAAGGCTCTTATAAATGATAAACTAGGATCAACAAGATCATGGGCATTGCTAGACCTATTTTAGGAGGGCTGTAGCCCCCCTATATTTCTACTTAGTCCCTAAAACTTTTGCGATTAGCTCATAAACTGTACACTAAATTATCGCCTCAGTTCCCATTAAATTTGATAAGAAAACGGCGGCAGAATTCGGCTCCTTCCCGTCTTTTGTTTTTCATTTCATCAGCAAACCACAGCCGTGGACAACGAGAGAACGAGGTGTGTGTTTATTAATAAATTGTTATAATATCTGCTTATTTGGAGTTCTTTGATATAGATAACCTTGTATCACCTGTATCCCAATGTCACAGAGGAGCAGTCGGGTTTTCTCGGCGTTCACCTCATCAGCACAGCTGTTTTCTCCAGCGAAAAATGTAACTCTTTATAAACATTTCACTGTTTTTATTTCAAAATGAACTACCAATATTAAACACTTTACAGTTCGTGTGGCATTAACTATACAGTCTTGCACAGAAAGGTTTAACACAGTGACAGAACCCCTTGTGTTGCCTAGTATTAAAAAAATACTGTTTATTTATTATTATCATTCAGGGGTGCGTTTCCCAAACAACGACGTAACTCGCGGCTGAACTATCATAGTGCGATGCATCGTTTGGCAAAAGAACAATGTAGCAACGAGTGTTTCCCAAAACCCGTAGTTTCTCTGTCGCAGATCCATCGCTTGAACTACGTTAGTTATGATGCAAAACGCCCATAATGATGCTCTAAACGGGGTGGAGTAACTTCTTCAGAGAAGAACCCCATCATTTCTTTGTGCAAATTATATTGTTTTACACGCACACGCATTTAAAATAAAATCCAATATTAGTTTTGGTAAAAACATGCACTCATTTTCCATATTCATTGAAATATTTGTAAACATATAGGGCCTGTGTTTTGCTTTACTAATATTATTGAGAAGTTAAACATTATTCTATTCTAAAACATAAAATCACTTACAAAAGCTAACACTATTCTAATATCATATATAAATCATATAAATAACTAAATAATAAGGCGATTTATTATAAATATATTTACTTTAATAATAATATTAATAATATTAATGATGATGATGATGATGATGATGATTATTATTATCATTATTATTATTTAGGATATTGTTTATTTATTAAAAAAATACAATTTCACATGCAAACCACAGCAGAAAGTTCTAACCAACAGGCCCATGTCATATACAGCAGAGAAACTTAATAAATAACCCACTATAAAGTAAAAGAATTAACGTATGCTATGTTTTTTATTTTCACAAGCTTTGGAGACGTACTGTAACATAATTTGTGCTTTTAAATATACCTATAGCTTTCGCCATGAGGCTGTGTTCAAAATGATATCAATGTTTTCAAAGTGCACTGCGAAGGGAGCACAATTGTAAACATGAAGATCGCTAAAACTAAACTGTAAAAACACTTTGAAAGCAAATTACACCTAAGAGAGATGACCTTAATGCTTTTTTATTTTTAATAATTCCAGCTTTGAATGTTAGAATGTTCTAAATGAATAGGGCATAGGGGGGATAAGTGGGAATAGAACACAGCCAGGAACTATGCTTTTAACTACAGCTCCAAGAGGTGTCGTTTCAAGAGCTCAAGTTTGCGACGCAGTTTGCGAATGTTCGTTGGAGCGATGGATTTGGGAAACAGCAAATCAAAGAACTATGTTTGTAACGACGAAACTTGCGACCTTAGTTGGCTAACGATGGTTTTGGGAAACGCACCCCTGATCGTGAAATATGTGAATTAGACTGTAAGTTTAAAATGATATATTTATATGTATGTCATTTAATTAGAAAAGTGTCAGTTTATTTATTTAATACATGGAAACAAAATAATGCACTTGAATATAGAAAGTGGTTTTTACTACAGTAAACAGGTGGGTTGAGCCTATTTGGCTTATTCAGAACTCAAATTGCTGTGCCTGTCTATGTAATACAGTTGAATACTTGTATACAACCCATAATTAACAAACATTTTTTTAAGTGTATTACTATTAAATTACTACTTATAATGATTTTTTATTTATATATATAATTTTTATTTCACCTTATAAGGAGCTGAGCCCCCTTAAAATCAAAATCCTAAAATTACCCTTAAACAAGTTCTTCAGGAGATATACTCCGCAAACTGTTTCTGAATGATGAAATCCTTAAATTTGAATATGAATGCAATAAAGGGATAGTTCATCTATTTATTTTATCCCATTTATTTTATTGCCTCACAAAAGTAGCTTTTTTTTTTTTGATTATATTATAATTAATATGAATTTGCTAATTAATATGATCTAATTTTCCACTATTTAGTTTATTATAAATGTTTTTTTTTAATAATATGATTATTATAATATGTCATACAGGACAAAATTAATCGCATAACAAACTTCACATTTTAAACGGGCTGCCAAAATCAGCAAAAAAATTAAATCCGCACATTTGCAATACTTCCTAAATGAGTGCTTCACAATTAATACTTTAATAGGGCTATCTTTATAAACTTTACTTTAAACTTAAGCTGAGCAGAAATCCCTAAAATATCTTTAATGCTTTTAATTTCTCATTTGGTCTTGAGTCAATCAATTACAGAAGGCTAGCACGTGTGTGTTTTTTTTCCCCAGATGTATTGTCTAATGAAAGCCAGAGCCTGCTCCATATTAGTAGCCTACAGCCATTTTATTAATATTATTATTTTTTTAATAAAAGGGGAATTTCATTCATTTAAAAGTTTGCTTTCGAACTAGTTTAGTTAGACTTAAACCGTGTATTTTCTTGCAATATATATGATGGACCTTTTGATAACCATTTGTTTACTTGATTTAGTCGCACACTGTCTTGGTTATATTATAACCAAGATTGTGCGGGCGTGTGGCCACGCTTCAGTTATGAATCCATTATACATCCAATCCATTATACAGCACGATTACGCTGATCCCAGCTTCTCTTACTGCACATTAAAACCAAATTCAATTTGAAATGTATCTTTTGTTCTACAATGCACTTGGTTAGCCTACCCTTGACTGGACTGTTCTCACGGTAGAATCGAAATGAGGAACTGTCCTGGGAAATAAAAGACTTTCCTAGGAAAATAACAAGACATCACCCTAAAATGGGGCTACTCGAAATGCAGGTTGGGCTACAGCCACTCCAAGCCATAGTTTAGTGGCATCTAGTACTCACCATTTACTGTTTCAAATCTGTTTGATTTTCTTTCTTCTGTTAAACACATACAGTATAAAGATTTTGAGAGAAAGCTGGAAACCTGTAACCACTAACTTCAGTAGTACTTAATTTCACTACTATGGAAATTGATACATTGTATTTTGTATTCAATAGAATAAAGCAACTCATAAAGGTTTGGAAGCACTCAAAGGTGAGTACATTTTAATTTATGGTTGAACTATCACTTTAATTTGTAAAATAAACTGGGAAATAATGAGTTTGAAGTTTGTGCCAAAGAAAATATGACAGTGACAGGTCAGCCAAAAATGTCACATTTATTTATTCAAGATGTTGGTGACCTTTTTTAACATTTGGTAGATTATTAAATATGATTTTTAGCTAAAAGTGTGGTCCATAGTCATTCATAGGCCCAATCCCAATTCTCCCCCTTAGCCCTTCCCCTTACCCCTACCCCTCGTTTTGCGCGTTCCCATCAAGGGGTAGTGGTGTCCCAATTCTCTTTAGCTTGAAGGCGTAGGGCTAAGGGGAAGAGGTATACACCCCTTCGAATGAAGATTTTTCAGGAGCACACTTGAAACGGAGGGGTAAGAAAATTTCCCAGAATACACCTGCTACAGCGGCAGTTTCACTGCACCCGGAAGTAAGGAGATCCACAAATTAGTATTTTTTGTCATTATTATGAATTTTTACGACAAACAAACACATGTTTTAATATATTCATATCCGCGTTCATGTTTTACCATCATGCTTTAAAAAAAAAACGCTAAATTTTGCGATCTACAATCCATAATCATAACTCTTGTACAGCAGTCCCACAACATTCTGACACTCGATGACACTTGCATACCCTGTCAGAGAAGTCTAGTGGCTGAAAATGAGCTTTTTACAGTGTCTACTATACAGTAATGTTAATGTTGTTTTCGTTTGTTTACATAGATGAATACGGCCGCTGTGTAACTGCACAGTACACTTATGATCTTATTGCCACATTATATCATTATGATAACATAATATATCCCTTCAGTGATTTCCTGAAGATAAATACCAAAAAATAACACAACTGGAATAACTACAGCACTCGCGATGGTCTGATCTCATATGAAGCAAGAGATTGCGATGACATATGATGACGTGTTCAGGTGTTGAAGTGCTGTCCCAATTCTTAGGGGTAAGTTTTGAAGCCCTTCCCCTTAACCCTCGGTTGTAAGGGCCAAGGGGAAGGGAAGGGGTAGGGGTACAAAAATAGAATTGGGATTGGGCCCTAAACTGCAAGTCAAAACTTTACTTACTCCCAGGGCTG
This sequence comes from Danio kyathit, assembly GCA_903798195.1. Taxonomy (NCBI): domain Eukaryota; kingdom Metazoa; phylum Chordata; class Actinopteri; order Cypriniformes; family Danionidae; genus Danio; species Danio kyathit. The sequence goes on along the minus strand of LR812538.1, from coordinate 8,600,582 downwards.
TTTATATCAAAGTTGATATTTAGCCCCAGCATGTTGGTGTTTTGTAACATAAATTTTGGTAACACTTTATTTTGATGGTCCATTTGAGTATTGGTAGACTGTCTGCTTAATATCTGTTGATACTACTCCTTCAACAGACATTTAACTGACTATAAGAAACTTTGCAAGTACATGTCAACTTACACTAACCCTAACCCCAACCTAACAGTCTTATCTAATGAGAATTAGTTGCGATGAAACTTATATTCAACGAACGGACCATCAAAATAAAGTGTGACCTAATTTTTTTTTTCAAGGTTGGTCGTTAGCCTAATGCTCAACCCCCAACCTGGAGGACCAGGACATACACTCATACACTACAGACAATTTAGCTCACCCAGTTCACCAATCCCACTTATCTTTGGACTTGTGGGGAAAACCAGAGGAAACTCAAGCCAACACAGGGAGAACATGCAAACTCCACACAGAAATGCCAATTGACCCAGCAACCTTTTTGCAGTGAAGTGACAGTGCTACCCACTGCGCCACCGTGCCACCCAAGTCAAAAACTACTTTGATAGTCAAAACTCAAAATGCATTCAAAAAATGTATGTCTTGCTTTATATTGAGTTCTTATGAAGCAAACAATGGTCTGTGCAAGAATAATTATTTACAACATTATCACCTTGAATCCGCAACCTCAGTTAATAGTGCATATTCACAGCAGACTTGTGTAAATTAGCATACTTTTTCTTTGTGTGTACTGTATTAATTTAAAAGAATAAAGAGATATGGTGCCAGAAGTGAACAATGCAAGCATTAGGATCTTTACTGCCAATTCGAATGTGTCTAATCCTGATCAGCGAAACATCTGAGGAAATCTCTCATATTCATTTTTAATTGTCAGTGCAGGAAACTGCTCAGAGGTGAAATCATGTCACTGTTGCCAAGGATCCGGAGCTGATCCTCACTTCAAACGAAAACATTTGAAGAGGAAAGATTTACTTTATTTGTTTATGCGAGACAGTCTGAGTGTTTGAGAACCACCCGTTGTCTTTACCATGGGTTAGTTGAGGTTTAGACAGTAAAGCTTTGGAATGTGAGAGGGGAATTTCTCAGCATGAGTGGCATGTTTACCAAGATAGGATTAAAGCAAGGTTTAAAAAAATAAATAAAATAAAATAAATTTTAAAAATCACTGAACAATACATTCAAATGTTAAATAAATAAAAAATATGAAACATTTTATTCTACATTTTTCATTGATTATTTTTACATTAGTTATGCTTACATATGCATTTTATATACAATCTGAAATTCAAATTAAGCATTATTCAATTTTTTGAACTAAACAGGATATATATAAATTTTCACAGTATGTCTGTTAATATTTTTTCTGATAATAATTCTGACTTCAACTATATATATATATATATATATATATATATATATATATATATATATATATATATATATATATATATATATATATATATATATATATATATATATATATATATATGAGCAATTCCAGCGTTATGGATGTGACATTTGCAGTAAAAACTGAAAACATAAATTCACATAAAAACTTTACATTAACATTATATTGAACCATCTGTTTATATTTTACAAAACTACTGACCACAGAGTTATAAGATCAGAAAAATATCAGTCTGTAAACATGTTTTGTACTTTAAATAAGGAAAATAAACGTGTGTTATGGATGTGATGAAAAAAGTCTGTGAGTTTACAGTATACAACATACTTAGTAGAAATTCTGTCAAATAAACTGCACAACCCCCCAAAAATTATGCTAATCAACAGGATAAGAGTTGGCTCTCTATAAAACAAACATCATTGATTTTATTTTATGTAATATTTTTGCATTTATGAGGAAAAAGCTTCGTTATGGATGTGACACCTCTGCGTTATGGATGTGACCGATGTGAAATTGCCATTCGTGTGACTTTGGTAAAGCAAATTAAATTGTTTAAAATCATTGACAGAGACATTTTTGAGTATGTCTAAAGTATTGTAAAATACTTAATTACACAAAAAACATAGAAACTGTTTCGGTATTTTGTTGAAAACTTAATTTTTTTCATGGCAAGGTTGACATTTGCATGGAATTACCCATATATATATATATATATATATATATATACACACACACAGTTGAAGTCAGAATTATTAGCCCCCCTGTTTATTTTTTTCCCCAATTTCTGTTTAACGGAGCGAAGATTTTTTTCAACACATTTCTAAACATAATAGTTTTAATAGCTCATTTCTAATAACTGATTTATTTTATCTTTGTCATGACGACAGTAAATAATATTTTACTAGATATTTTAAGACACTTCTATACAGCTAAAAGTGACATTTCAAGGCTTAATTAGGTTAACTAGGCAGGTTAGGGTAATTAGGCAAGTTATTGTATAACGATGGTTTGTTCTGTAGACTATCAAAAAAAAATATATAGCTTAAAGGGGCTAATAATATTGTCCCTAAAATGGTGTTTAAAAAAAAAACTGCTTTTATTCTAGCCAAAATAAAACAAATAAGACTTTCGCCAGAAGAAAAAAATATTATCAGACATACTGTGAAAAATTCCTTGCTCTGTTAAACATCATTTGGGAAATATTTAAAAAAGAAAAAACAATAATAATAATCATTCTGACTTTGACTGTGTGTGTGTGTGTGTGTGTGTGTGTGTGTGTGTGTGTGTGTGTGTGTGTGTGTGTGTGTTTGTTTTAAGGTATAGAAGGACAGATTTCAAGACTTTTCAAAGTGAAATGAGGACACTGTGGTATAGGAGGACATTTTGCTGTCCTCATAAAATAAACCCTCTAAAACCTTTTCTCAGCGTGTTTTAATACCTAAGAAGTGGTTTTCTAAAAAGTCTTTTCATACCAGAAACCTGACAAATTGTGTAAATCTGTGTGTCCGCCACTGCCCCCTATCGGTTGTTGTGGTCCCTGCATGCCCCACACACAAGCGCGGGTAATGATACACAAGCGCGCGTAATTATACACAAGGCGGGAAATCAGACGCTAATTCAACACTGCGCATGCTCATATCAGCATTAGTCATTTTCATTGGCTGGATGGAGGGTGTTACGTCTGTGAACAGCTGATTCATATTCCCGGAAGATCAGGAAGCGCACGCTGTGGAGAGCAGGTAAGAGATCTATTACAAAAACAATAACAAAGCTTTTTAATAGATATGAATGATAAGTTTTATGTATGGATATGGTATTTAGCAGACGCTTCAGTGCACAGCCACATACAAAGAACGACAATATACAGTTGAACTCGACAGTAAAACGAGTCATTTCATAAACTCATGGCTTTTTAAATATTGGCAAATGGTAAAAATAAAATGTTTAATCGATTTGTTTTAAATATCCATGAAATGTAGACAGCTTAGTAGGACAAGGACTTGTGTTGTGCCATCTCATGCTATGTATTTACGTTATAATTTTATTTACCTTATGTTTTGATTTTTTTGTGATATTATACAGTAGTTTTAATTAGCACTATGTATATATATCAATAAATATATCAATAAATAAAAAAATTATATATATATATATATATATATATATATATATATATATATATATATATATATATATATATATATATTAAAATAAGCAGTATTTTAGTCTTGGAGTGTTTCAAATTTTAGATTTTTTATTTTTATTTTACATTTTGTCATTCGAGTGACCAAGAACATACAAATTTTGGAGTGTGATCACATATCAATGATGATAATAATAAAAAAAAAAATATATATATATATATATATATATATATATAAACACACATACACATACATGCATACACCGATACATACACTCAAGAAAAGAATGGCTTTGTCAAAAATAACAATATATATAATTGCATTGTATTAATTTGCACACTTGTAGTTGTATTAGTAAAGCCTATTGCATTTCTAAGAGATCTAAAGCCTGGTTTCACAGACAGGGTTTAGACCAGGGATCACCAACCCTGTTCTTGGAGAGCTACCATCCTGCACATTTCAGTTGCAACCTCACAACACCTGTCTGTAATTATCAAGTGCTGTTTCAGGTCCTAATTAATCAGTTTCAGGTGTGATCAGGGTTGGCGCTGAAGTCAGTTTTAGGCCTTAGTTCAATTAGGGATTAGCTTTTATAAATGTGCCTTAGAAAAATACATTACTGGTGTGCATCTTGAAATGAAACATCGAAACTGACATATTTTAAGATCTGTCAGTGAAAATTGCTTTCAGTTAAAACATGCATTTTAGTCTGGGACTAGCTTAAGCCTTGTCTGTGAAACTGAGAGCTAATGTTTTAGGGTATTAAAGATTAGACCCTTGTGTCCATCTGGTTCTCTGTGTATGTCTCCTCACAGAACTCAAGATATATTGATATACTGACAGCAGGGAAATGTCATGTGAATATCCATGCTATCAGTGAGATGTGATGTTGTGTTGTTGTTTAAATTTTTGTTCTTAATTTCCTTAGCAGATTCTGTCATGCCACGGAGAACTACTCCCCTTCAGCATGCCATTTATCACATCCTTGCAGGAAGAGACAAGAATTCAAAGTTAGAGCTCAAATATATGAATCCAGTTAAAGGTGAGTGACTTTAGCTGTTTCCATCCACCTATTTTATGTGCATTTTGCATATGAGCATAAAAAACTGGTTGATGGAAACACCATGATGAGCACAAATTTTGAAAATGCACATAAACACATAACTGAGTAGAATAAACTTTTTATTCAATAAGAAAAGATGCGCATAAATTTTGAATTTACCTTTGCTTTGACATGGACCAGTAGCTAGAGTATACTGTGTTCCATGGAGCATCACATTTTCAGTCTATTTAGTAGCTGTGGTTGAAATGTTCTCCATTCAGTAGGGATGGTCTTTACTAACCATGGTGTCCCCCCAACACGTGTATTTTCCTGTGTGTGCCACACACTGGGACTTCATCAGTGGAAGAATCAGGGTTTGAGCATGGATGTCATCACAAGTCCAGAGGACAGTGTCCTTCCATACCTTAAGTTTGTTTGTGTCACGTGTGTGTGTGTGAGACAGACAAATTCAAGGTATGCAAGGACACTGTCCTCTGGACTTGTGATGACATCCATGCTCAAACCCTGATTCTTCCACTGATGAAGTCCCAGTGTGTGGCACACACAGGAAAATACACGTGTTGGGGGGACACCATGGTTAGTAAAGACCATCCATACTGAATGGAGAACATTTCAACCACAGCTACTAAATAGACTGAAAATGTGATGCTCCATGGGACACAGTATACTCTAGCTACTGGTCCATGTCAAAGCAAAGGTAAATTCACACTCTCTCAATCACAGCAGCTCCCTAATGTGTCCACATTCAAAGGTACTGTTAAAATTGGCTCCCTAAGGCTACTGAAATTGTTGTATTCTGTGTTGCGAATTTTGCTGTTGTATTTGGTGAATTATTTAAAATAGGCTTATTTATTAATTTGGCCTACTGTTACTTCAAACATGTTTGAATTTTTTTATTGCCTACCGTCCTTGTTGTGTAGTTGATACTATAGGTATACAAAACCGTTTGATGGAAACGCCATGATGCGCATAAATTTTGAAAATGCATATAAAAAACACATAACTGAGTAGGATAAACTTTTTATTCGATAAGAGAAGATGTGCTTAAACTACGATGGAAACACTTTTACCACACAAATTCCAGTGTGCGCATTAAAAAAGGTCATGTGATTTTGTTATAAGAGATCATGTGGTGATAAAAATGTGTGTGAATGGATAAACCAGCAGGCTGAGCACCTTGTAAAACATCTGAAATGCTGTTTTGGTCATTTTAAAATGCCTTAACCATTTCAGTATTAGTGTTATTATATTATTAATGACCTCCAGAATCAAGAGCATCTGTGCTCCGCGTCTGACACCTTTAAACACCATTGTGCGTTCACTGCGTGTCAGGATTGCCTTCTGAGGCACAAGTCATTTATTAGATGAAGAAAAGATTGGCGCAGATTTTCGTATCACAGCAAATTCAGTTTTTACTGTTAATATCTGGCGCCAGATAATCAGGAAGTGACGATTTTGTTCGCTTTGACACGTTGGATGGAAACGATGCTTTATTTGCATGTCTTTTAATGCGATAATCCAGTTTTGCGCATAAAGTTCATTTGCATTTTTGGATGGAAACATAGGTAGTGACACACTGCAGGCTAGACTGAGGGGTTACACATGACTGGATCTTGAATGGATATTATGGCCAGTGGTTTTCAGTCTATGATTATTAATTGTACAAACATTAATATAAAATTGTTAATAGTATTTTAATAATATTTTAGTTAATAGTGGGCCTTTCTGTTGCTGTATTCTACACCTGGACCTGTATTTATTATTCATAACCCTGCTTGAATTAGCAATGCCTGGTGAACACCGTGGTCTTGCAAAGCACTGTGCCTTCATGTCCTGTGTTCTCTTCAACAGACACAGAATTGAGAGCAGAGAGTCAGTCATCCAGTCCCTCGCTAAACTGAGCATGAGGTCAGTTTAAATTCAGCTGTTTATTATAGGATGTATGAATGTTTAGTTTCCTAAGGGACGTATTTATCAGTTACATTGCAAGTACAGCCTGAAATCTTTGTTGGTACATATATTCATCTTTTAACATTTCTGTTTGATTGTCTAAATCAGGTTTGAGTGAGGGTGTCCCTCTTATACCAGTTGATGGCTGTTCATCTCTGTATATTGCTGTTCTTTTTTTAGGTGCATTGTGTCTGAGGTCAATGTGGCACTTCATCTGCCAAAGAGGAATTTGGAGAAGTTGGTGTCCAGCACCAGGAAGTGTCACCCGCTGTTGTTCTTCACAGAAGTTACCAGTGGTCAGTTAAGTTTTAAGTAAATGTTCTTTTCAACTTCAGGAAATGCATGGCATGCCTAAAGGTTTACTGCATGAAAAACATGTCAATATCAGACATTTGTAGATGATTATTTTGTATCTTAATAGATATTTTGAGTAGATTTTTGTCTGTCAGGGATGTGAGTTGAGCATGTTATGCCTTTATGTGGTTTTATGACTTGAGGAAAGCCAAGCACTGAATCTCCCTGTGTTTTCATGTACAGAGGCCAAATCAAGATCAGCGTGTCAGTCACCCAGAGCTGCGACTCTGCTTGTGAGGTGAGTTTGAATTTACCTTTGCTTTGACATGGACCAGTAGTTAGAGTACTGTGATGCTCCATGGAACACATTTTCAGTGTTTTTAGTAGCTGTGGTTGAAATGTTCTCTATTCAGTAGGGATGGTCTTTACTAACCATGGTGTCCCCCCAACACGTGTATTTTCCTGTGTGTGCCACACACTGGGACTTCATCAGTGGAAGAATCAGGGTTTGAGCATGGATGTCATCACAAGTCCAGAGGACAGTGTCCTTCCATACCTTAAGTTTGTTTGTGTTACGTGTGTGTGTGTGAGACAGACAAATTCAAGGTATGCAAGGACACTGTCCTCTGGACTTGTGATGACATCCATGCTCAAACCCTGATTCTTCCACTGATGAAGTCCCAGTGTGTGGCACACACAGGAAAATACACGTGTTGGGGGGACACCATGGTTAGTAAAGACCATCCATACTGAATGGAGAACATTTCAACCACAGCTACTAAATAGACTGAAAATGTGATGCTCCATGGAACACAGTATACTCTAGCTACTGGTCCATGTCAAAGCAAAGGTAAATTCACACTCTCTCAATCACAGCAGCTCCCTAATGTGTCCACATTCAAAGGTACTGTTAAAATTGGCTCCCTAAGGCTACTGAAATTGTTGTATTCTGTGTTGCGAATTTTGCTGTTGTATTTGGTGAATTATTTAAAATAGGCTTATTTATTAATTTGGCCTACTGTTACTTCAAACATGTTTGAATTTTTTTATTGCCTATCGTCCTTGTTGTGTAGTTGATACTATAGGCATTTTTGTCTTGTTTTGTTTTTAGACAATGAAGAAATGTTGGCTTCTATGACTTTTGCATCACCTCACCTCTCCGTGACTGCAGCTCAAGCTATAATCTCAATAGCTATGTTTCCATCCACCTATTTTTATGTGCATTTTGCATATGAGCATAAAAAAACGGTTGATGGAAACGCCATGATGAGCACAAATTTTGAAAATGCACATAAAAAACACATACCTGAGTAGGATAAACTTTTTATTCGATAAGAGAAGATGTGCTTAAACTATGATGGAAACACTTTTACCACACAAATTCCAGTGTGCGCATTAAAAAAGGTCATGTGATTTTGTTATAAGAGATCATGTGGTGATAAAAATGTGTGTGAATGGATAAACCAGCAGGCTGAGCACATTGTAAAACATCTGAAATGCTGTTTTGGTCATTTTAAAATGCCTTACCATTTCAGTATTAGTGTTATTATTTTATTAATGACCTCCAGAATCAAGAGCATCTGTGCTCCGCGTCTCACGCCTTCAAACGCCACCACACGTTCACTACATGTCAGGATTGCCTTTTGAGGTGCAAGTCATTTATTAAATAAAACAAAAGATTGACGCAGCTTCTCCTACTGCAGCAAATTCAGTTTTTACTGTTGATATTTGGCACCAGTTAATCAGGAAGTGACGATTTTGTTCGCTTTGACTCGTTGGATGGAAACGCAGCTTTATTCGCACGTCTTTTATGCGATGTTCCAGTTTTGCACATAAAGTTAATTCGCATTTTTGGATGGAAACATAGCTATTGATTTGCCCAACATATCTCATGTAATGAGCTGGGATCTCTGGATTCATTAGACTATATTAAAAATGTTTGATAGTTAGAATTTTTGTTAGAAGCTTAACTTGTCATCTCTATTCATTGTGACTAGGAATGGAACTTTATAAAAATTTCAAATCACGATTATGGTGACCCAAATTATCATGATTATCATTATTATCACGGTTTAGTTAAAAATGAGATGAAAGTGTTTAAAAAGAACGGAAATTTCACTCACTGAAAATGATCAGTCACCTTTATTTATGAAGCACTTTAACGATACAAATTGTGTCAGCACTGAACAGAATCTAACAGTGTATAATAGAATACAGCGTCAGTAATGTATAATGAAGAGATTAACCCTCTATTTTCAGTTTAAGATACTTCATTACTGAATGCGTCATCAGTTCGGTTTTCATATGATCAGTGTCATCAAATCAATGATAATTGCAAGAAATTAAGTGTCCCCAACTAAGCAAGCCAGGGGCACATCTCATTTGTTGATCAACAAACCAAAATCGGAATAAGTGTTTATTTTCTAAATAAATAAATAAAACAGTAAAAATTATGAGGACCACATTAAATACTATTTGTTGTGTTGTCTGCAATGAAATACAAGTCAAAGTCAATTTAGAAATCACTACTTTTTTTATTTGCGTTTTTTATACAGTCCCAACTATTTCTGATTTGGGGTTGTAATACTACTATAATTGTTACTATAGCTTTTTGTGATCTTGTCTGGACAGTTGTTTTGTACACTGTACAAAATGAATGTATAGGCAGGTTGCATTTAAAACATTTAACCTCAGTTCAATATTTCCCTTTAATTATTTATGTGGTAAAAAAAAATCTGTGTAACAAGTGCAAAATTAATATACCATATTATTCCTTAAATGTCACCCTGGTCTTGTCTGAACTTGTTAGTTCGTCTTTGGCTCAAAGCTGCTTGCTGCAAACTTTTCTTCTTGGAAGATTAATATTATTATTTCCCAGATGTAGTTTTAGTATGGAGGTCCACTTGCCTTGCTTTTGTAAATTTGAAGTGTTTGCCCCTATAGCAGCAAATTTGTTCTTGCATGTTCTGCAGACAGGGTGATCATACTCTATTAAGTTTCCCTCAGGACTTTTGTAAAAGCCAAAATATGACCACACCTCAGATTTGGTCCTTTCAGAAGGCTCAAATCTCCCAGTGCTGTCACTGCCTTCTGCTATTTCTTCTCATTAAAAAATAACGTTACATGCTGCCACTGCGTTTGCATCAGACTGATGCTGGCTGGATAGGATAGGATTTATTTATTTTATTTTTAATATATAATATATTATTTTCATATTTTTCTTTTTTTAATAAAAAATTCTTTTTTTTTTGTTTTTAGATGACCATGGGGAATGCTGCCTGTGTTCACCTTCAACTTCTGGTTCACCTCATCTCCCTGACTTGGTTACTCAAGGTATTATTAAAATGCAGTGTCATGTCCATCACTAGGCACACTTGCTAATGTGCATTCAACACAATAATATAAAGCATAACATTTAATGTGTATTTATATAGTACATTTTAAAGAAGCAGGATGTATTTTGTTGTTTTAACAAGTCTAAAGCTGGATTTATACTTTCTCTTGGCGCTGCACCTCCGCTGACTGCACATGCACCTGACGAAATCGACTAGGCTTTTATACTTGATGCGTTCGCCGTTGTGATTATATATTTTAAAACGACAGGGGGGCGGTCAAAAGAAACTGACCGTAAAGTCAGACGGATAAACGGAGAAGTAGGAAGTTTCCGGAACTACGTCATATCATTCGAGATTTTTAAACTAATTATTTTTATTGTTTTATAAATTATTTTAATGATTATAAGGATTTTTGTAAGCATTCAAGATATTTTTTAATCAAACTTTGATGCATCACTTGCTTTTGTTCATGTCTCGGACAGTTCTACCTATTAAAGTTTATTAAAATATTAATGACAACAGAACATGAGTTGCTCTACAAATATATTTTTCGTTATGGAAAGAATAAAACTTATTGAAAATACAGACGTTTTTTAGATTTATCCCGCTCCACAATTCACACATTACTGTCTGGCTAGTTTCTGTCATATACTTATGCTAAAAAGGCAATAATGGTCCAACATTCCTGACCAATTATCATCAATAAAGCCTAGAAAAACAGGCATCAGTATACTGTAAACTGATGGGTTCAAATATTGCTTTCCAGTTATCAAAAAGGTAATGATTCGCACTCATCAAGTAATTGCTTCGTGTTTTTATTTTTACATTCTACGGGTGACTCAAAAAACACAAACGTTTCGGCACAATGCCTTCCTCAGTGTGTAACAATCCTCTTACTCCACCCTTTTATCCCACAGTCAATCACATTGTGTCATTAGACGACCACTCCAAAACAATCTCATTTTCATTTCAACATTCCATGATTAACCACATAAGGACTATTTACCTTCACATTCAAAAACATCATTCTACAAAGAAACAACACCTCAATTATCATCGTATGCCAAGTGTACATCAATACATTGTAAATCCGACAGTCCATAACATTAAAAAATACATTTGACAATCATTCAATGATTAAAGACAATCTTACGTTCACCTCAACACACGTAACTAGCCACACAAAAAAAAAATATTTACCCTCACCTTCAAAAGACACCATTTCACAGGCAAACAGCATATTTACATCAATACAATGAAATTTCGACAGTTCAAAACATTAACAAATACATTTGTTATATTGTATCAATTATCTAGATGGCTGTTTGATGACTACCCACAGTTCCTTTTTTCATTTCAAGAATCATAATTAAGCATACAAGAAATACCCTTACCTTCAAAGACATTTTATAAAATGGCATATCCATTATCATTATTCCCTTATTCATGTCTACGTCAATACCGTGTAATTTCGACAATTCAAACATATTAAAAATCCATTTTCATCTCATTATTTGTGTCACTATAACTTCAAAATCCATGATTCCTAATATTATAGCTAAACAGACTGTTAAAGAAACACAAAGTCTAACTCATTCATTCCTCTTGGTGCAAGTGATTTTAATTTATGAATCCAGAACGCTTCTCTTTGTAACCATCTTTATTTAGATTACCTCCTCTATGTGATTTCAAATACTTCTTCAATTCCTATGCAATTCCTATGCATTCTTGTTGTTTAACATCACCAAATTTCTAATATAAATACTACAGGCTGGCTTGTAACACTTGATGTGACTTCCTTGTATACGAATATATCGCACGAAGCAGGTTTGGATGCATTAATTTTATTGTACTAACAATGATGAGAGATTACCAACACAATATATACTAGATCTCACAAAAATGATTTTAACCAAAAATTATTTTCTGTTTGAGAAAGACTTTTATCTACAAGTACCAGGGACAGCCATGAGTACTCCATTGGCACCAAATTATGCAAACTTATTTATGGGAAAATTTGAACACTATTACATTTATAATGATAATCCATTCCAATCGAACATTAAAGTTTGGATGCGATATATAGACGATTGTTTTATGATATGGTCGGGCACAGAACAAGAATTAGACTCATTCACAACTTTTATAAATTCAAAAATTCCTTCTATTAAATTCATGACAGAAAAGAGTACAGATTCAGTAAATTTCCTGGATGTAAAAGTAAGTAGAGTAAATAAGACATTACAAACTACAATATATCGAAAACCAACGGATAAAAACACGGTATTATCTATGGACAGTTACCATCCAGTCCACATAAAACGGAGCTTACCAGTGAGTCAGTTACATAGACTGAAACATAATAGTACTGCAGAAGAGTTTGATACACAGAAAAACACACTATTTCAAAGATTTCGTTTAAGAGGATATCCACAAAGTTGGTTGAATGATGCACTAGGTAAGGTAAATGAACTACAACGACAAGATATTTTAAAAACAGTAAAACCAACTTAGAAATCAAAAGAGTTTTCAGTAAATTGTACATTAACATACAACGAACATAGCAAGTTTATTAAAATCAACGATCCATAAACATTGGCATATATCTTCTGACGAATCTTTAAATAATAAATTTCAATATAATCCATTATTTACTTTTAAGAGATCCAAAAATTTGTTAATTTGATAAGGTGAAAGGAATTTTTAAATCCAACAACAGGTAAAAATATTAAAATAAAAACATGTATTACCTGCTCTACTCGCAATATAGTCTACATGTTAATGTCCGTGCCAAAAAAATAAATATATATATATATATATATATATATATATATATATATATATATATATATATATATATATATATATATATATATATATATATATATATATATATATATATATATATAGGCAAGTCTTCACGCCAGTTGAAGTTGCGCATTAGCGAACATAAATCAAGCATACGACGACGAGACATAACTTCGGCAGTAGCAAGACACTTTATAGATTTTGGACATGATGTTAAACAACAAGAATTGCATAGGAATTGAAGAAGTATTTGAAATCACATAGAGGAGGTAATCTAAATAAAGATGGTTACAAAGAGAAGCGTTCTGGATTCATAAATTAAAATCACTTGCACCAAGAGGAATGAATGAGTTAGACTTTGTGTTTCTTTAACAGTCTGTTTAGCTATAATATTAGGAATCATGGATTTTGAAGTTATAGTGACACAAATAATGAGATGAAAATGGATTTTTAATATGTTTGAATTGTCGAAATTACACGGTATTGACGTAGACATGAATAAGGGAATAATGATAATGGATATGCCATTTTATAAAATAATGTCTTTGAAGGTAAGGGTATTTCTTGTATGCTTAATTATGATTCTTGAAATGAAAAAAGGAACTGTGGGTAATCATCAAACAGCCATCTAGATAATTGATACAATATAACAAATGTATTTGTTAATGTTTTGAACTGTCGAAATTTCATTGTATTGATGTAAATATGCTGTTTGCCTGTGAAATGGTGTCTTTTGAAGGTGAGGGTAAATATTTTTTTTTTGTGTGGCTAGTTACGTGTGTTGAGGTGAACGTAAGATTGTCTTTAATCATTGAATGATTGTCAAATGTATTTTTTAATGTTATGGACTGTCGGATTTACAATGTATTGATGTACACTTGGCATACGATGATAATTGAGGTGTTGTTTCTTTGTAGAATGATGTTTTTGAATGTGAAGGTAAATAGTCCTTATGTGGTTAATCATGGAATGTTGAAATGAAAATGAGATTGTTTTGGAGTGGTCGTCTAATGACGCAGTGTGATTGACTGTGGGATAAAAGGGTGGAGTAAGAGGATTGTTACACACTGAGGAAGGCATTGTGCCGAAACGTTTGTGTTTTTTGAGTCACCCGTAGAATGTAAAAATAAAAACAACATGAAGCAATTACTTGATGAGTGCGAATCATTACCTTTTTGAATAATAGTATTGACTTGATTAACGCACCAAAAAGTTTCCTTAAACCGCGAGCGCGCAGGGCAAATTTCATTATTTCCAGTTATCAAAGAAATTATTTGTTCCTTAATTTTAGTTTTGTAACTATATTAAATTGTTTAAAATTCAAAATTGTAACATACATCAGTGTAAAACCTGTAAATGGTGGAAAAACTGTAATTTTGTACCTGGGTCTCCACTTTTGCATGGCCTCTTTTGGCTTTAACAAACTTATCCCTCAGGTTTTTCCAATCTTGTCCTCCTTTCCCACTGCTGTTGTAATTTCTAGCCAAGAATTGGCGATCACCTTGTTATCTCGATGATCACGGATCATAAATATGTCTGTACAGTTGTTCTGTTTCAGACAATCTTTTAAAAGCGTTTCATATTCAACTCAAATCAAATGCGGCGCCATGCGAACTGTTCGCTCGAGTCTCGTGCGCTCCGCCAGCCGAAATCATGTCGCGCGAATCTCTGCAAACACAGCGATGTCACATTCGCTGCGCGCGAACTAGCGGACGCGTCGAGTATAAACCAGACTTAATGAAATGTCTTGTCAATGAAAATAATCAAACTTGATTTTTAGCACATCTAAATCCAACAACTCACATTTTGTTTTTTATTGTTCAGGTTTCCATGGTTCATCAAGGCGGTGTGTGAAGGGACCAAGGTCTGAGGAGGAGATACAAGCTGTGATAAGGTCTTTTATTGAAAATAGTGTCACTGTCACCAATGAGCAGTGTCTGAAGGGCCAAGAAAAGCAAAAACTGAGCTTTTTGAAAACACTGGAGAGGCCGTTTTCATTTTTAAAACGCTGCTGCTCCGTGTTAGTGTGGATGGGGGATAACAGAGACATCGGAAAACTGATTGGGGCTTTTTGCTCAATATTAAGTAGCCTACAAAGTTCAGTATTACATCCTCTCCTTGTAGCCTCAGAGACTTCAGACTTCGCAAGTTTGATATGAAAAACAAACTCCCGATGACACGTCGTCGGGTAAATTTCTAAAGGAAACCGTGTACTTTATAACCTCATTCACATCATCCTGGCTATGGTGTTTCACTTTCTTAACAATAAAATGAAAACATGATATAAGGAACTGCCTATTTTCATTTTAATATTAACTTAACAGACACTAAAAATGTTGAGGCGTTGTGTAGTCTTCACCGTATGCATATTTATAACAAAACGGAGCCGCTAACATAACTGACTCCTTTCATTTTCAGTGAAAATACGAAACAGCCATTCAACACATCGTCACCTTGGAATTATAAGGTTCTGTCTGCGTTCTGAATGATTTTTAGATATTGAGCTTTAAGTTTTTGCATTCCATAGCAAACAGTATGTGTGTAACATTTGTTTTTTAAATAAAAAGTCTTAATGTAAACAAATAAAAAGACATCCCATAATGTAAGTAAGTGGTCAATTAATAAGAATATGTCAATAACTCAATTTTGACAAAAATGTCAGATAGAACCTTATAATTCCAAGGTGACGACATGTGTTGTGTGTTAATAATGTCAAACGTACATTATTATTTTCATAAATCTTAGCTTAAATGCAGATGAGTTTAGTGTAGTAGTCAAACATAATGAAATCAACTAATGAGCTAAATATTATTTGGTGAGACCACAGCAAGTTGCAATCCTATTCACGGTCTCCACAAAACAACAAAAGAGCAAGCATCAGTCAAGTGTACTGTATAACATCAGTTCTGGCAGGTAACGTTAGTCAAGCTTGCATCAGCTGACTGTTATCTCATCATGTCTACCTATAGGAATATGACCTCTATCACAGCATACATATATTTAGCGCCTCAGTATTATCATCTGCTATCGCGTTCTCCAGAGCTCATTTACTCTCCTCCACTTGTTCTACAGCTCTTCCTCTTGTTCAGTCAGGATTTATTATTCCAATTCTCCTTGAATCAGTCTAAAGTCTAAATTCCTGAATTATTTTGTACATTTATTACCAACATATGATATCTGCAATACATTATGTTGGTTCAGTTCTGCTTAATTTTAGGGGGGTTATTACTGGTTTCCCTGCTCTGTATTCATGGAGTTCTTACCCAGAACAGAACCATACCACCAATCCAAACTACAGGTGCTGGTCATATAATTAGAATATCATCAAAAAATTGATTTATTTCACTAATTCCATTCAAAAGTAAAACTCGTAAATGTATGCATTCATTCCACACAGACTAAGTATTGATTGCTGTGCATGCTCATACATTTCATCTTCATACTTTTCAGTTGGCCAACATTTCTAAAAATCCTTTCTTTGTATTGGTCTTAAACAAGGCTTGACATTAACACCCGCCAAATGCGGGTAGATTTCAGCTCTGGCGGGTAAGGCAGCCGCTCCCACTAGCCACTTTGGCTGGATGAAAGACAGTTTTAAGTTGTAGTTCTTAAAAACAGGGTTCGACAATAAGGGTGTCATCTTAGAAATGTGATCTTAAGAGTCGAGAAGCAGCACGGCTGACAAAAATAAGCAGGTGAATACCGAATGAGAGGATGATTACTCACGCGTACAGGTGATGTGATGCATGCGACTGTTAAAAGCGCACGCGCAATTGTTAAAAGCGCACGCGCTCCTGTTTAATTGCGCGAAGCAACCGTGTGTAGAGGAAATGCAACTAGTGCGATCGGTTGTCTTTGAAATAGACTGGACAAAAAGTGATGCTTGTGCACCCACCGCCCTGCTGCTTTCAAGAGCTCAAGATTGAAAAAAAATAAATAATAAAATATATATATATCTATATCCTTTTGTAAGCAGAGCGGTCACTGATTTTGTTTTAATTATTCTTTAAACAGATTATTAACAGGTCTAACATTAACCATGTGCGCGTGATTATCCTTTCATTATCGCACATGGTATGTTTCACCTGCTTTCTTTTGCTTACAGTTATTTTTGTTAATATAGTTTAATTATCATCCTTTACAATAACATTGCTTTAATATGAGATTAACTCCCCGTTTATGTGTAGTTAACTGCTGATCTGGGACCTTTAGCCAGGACAGATTACTGTGCATATTTTAAATACATAACAATAGATCTTTTTAAAGGTCCAATTTTTAAAAAAGAAAGGTTTTGTTGAATAAAAAGTGCATGTATGCAGCTATATGTTGCTTGTTTTCATAAAATTAAAATGTGGGGCTAAGAAATAATCATTTCTTTTTGGTGTGGTCAGAGATATATTTGGTAACTCCTTCATTGTGAGCCCTAAAAAAAGTCATGTGAAATAACTAATTCAATGCGACACAACACATTTGCTCATGCACAGTAAGCAAGCTCATACACAACACACACAAAAAGTGAAATGAATAAGGAGGCATGTGGACATAACACATCTAAATCAAGTCATTTTAGCATGTCAAAGTCAAATTTATTTATATAAAGCATATTTTCCAAACAACAAAATGTGGCTAGTGAAAATGGCAAGTGGCTAGTAATGTTGGAAATCTACTAGCCACAGTGGCTGGTGTTAAAAAACGTTAGTCAAGCCCTGGTCTTACTCATTTTCTGAATTTGGGGTTTTCATTAGTTGTCATCAAAATTAAAAGAATTAAACACTAGAAATATATCAGTCTGTGTAAAAGGAATGTAGACATTATACAAGTTTCACTTCATGAATGAAATTAGTGAAATCAACTTTTTGAAGATTTTCTAATCATATGACCAGCACCTGTATATGCTGATAGTCAATTAATCATCTTTAAAGATGATTTAAAGATAAAGTGGTCCTAGCAAAGCTAATGAACTCTGATAGAGATCCTTTTTAAAACTGTAGGTTTTATCATACCCTCATTTTATGTATTTTGTGACAATATCCCAAAGTAGATAAGCATGTTTTTGAAGAGTGGTAAGGAGCAAGCGTGATTTAGTTCTATTTGGAGAAATGAGATTCCTTTATCCATGTTGTTGTTGTTGTTAAAAGTCCAGGCCACTTCTAAAGGTAGATTTTATGGGCTATGGACCAGTCAAGTGTATCGTGTTTCATCAGAAAGTGAGAGAAGGGATTGAACTGGTTTCTCTATACTGCATTTATTGTCAAACATTTTTTACCAGTGATAATATTCAATCAAGTGGAATAATAGATTTACTCTGAAACAGCTCTTTTCTCAGGTCATGTTTGATCCAGTGCAGTGGGCAGTGGCAGACTCTGGACACACAGATCGTAGTGTGGTTGTGAAACATGATTGCAGGTTGGCAGTTAGTTTGGGACATGGAAAAACTCCACAATACATGCGCTGATGGGGTTGAGTTTGTCCTTGTGGATGTTTTAATGACTGTTGGCCAACCTGTTAGTAAATACCATCAGATTAGAGCTGTGTTTTTTTTCTGTAAACTTTTGACAGAAGTATACATAATTCAGCCTGACAGAATTTGATTGGAGGTACTGATGTTTTCTAGATGGAGAAATGTAGAATAGAGTTTTTTTTCCTCCTTATGTACATTTAACTGCAAAGTATTTACCGATGTGAAGAGTTATTTACAACTTATGCACTAAATTTTAATGCACAGCAGCGGTCAACAGAGAAAACAAAAATGACCTCTTAATGTATTATTATTATTATTATTATTATTATTATTATCTGCCTTGTGTGTATGGTGAAGTGGCCTTACACACCATGTGTCCTTTCAAACCAGGTTATACTTGGTGTGTGTGTGTGTGTTAGGGATGTCCCGATACAACATTTTAACTTCCGATACGATACCGATATTGCAGCCTTCAGTACTAACCGATACCGATACAAATCCGATATAATAATCAGCACAAATCATGAATACTTCACTTTTACCTATTTCGTTGAGAGTAATGTATGAACGGCTAAATCATACATTAGATTTTTTTTTAAGAAGATAAGCATTTCCAGGGCTTGACGCTAACTTTTTTCAGGAGGAGGACATGCGCTCCTAAGTGGAAAAATTTAGGAGCACATTAAAGAATTTTAGGAGCACAGTGAAAATGTATAAAATAAATAGTGTTTTTGCCTAATAAATGTACACTAGGAGATCTGTAAACAAAGCAGTGTCATTCATTTGAAAACGATAAGTACACTAGGTGTTTTACTGCAACAACAGCTTAAATGGTGTTTAATAATTATAATTTAAGCTGTATGGAGTTTAGCTAGTGGTCCACAGCAGGTCTGGGATCATATTGCTCTAATGAAGGCCTCTCTAAACTGATCTGAATCAAGTCTTCAGTTGTGGACATGCCTAGGCAGCTTCTTGATGAATTTTTCAATCCAGTTTCGAGCTGAAAAATCTCTTTCAAACTGGGCAGCAGAAATAAGGAGTTATTGTTATGAGTTAAGTTAATAAAAATGTGCAGTATGGTTAGTGCAAACATTCACATGATCAGATCTATTTAATCTGTGTTTGTATCATAAGATGAGTATGGCTGTATCAATGCTCCCAAACAAAACATTATTTATTTTATAATAATATATATTGTACATATTATCTTTAACATAGATATACTTTTCTCCACATCACATAAAATAATGTGACTTTTAAAATAAATTTTATTTGCATAATATATTGCACAGATTCCACCCTACTTCCCACATGGGAAATGTAAAGAAAGACAGAACTGCAAACTCATGTGCAAAGCTGACACTGTTTATCTGAGCACTTTATCTTTCTGGGCTTTTAAAAGAAGAGTTAAATATGGGAATACCATACTTTCTTTTAAACTGTAATGGCCCTCAGCAACAGAATGATTTCTTATTCTTATTTAACGGACAATTAAAAACAAAAATGTTTAGCATTAAACACCTTTTACATGACACTGTTTCTTTTCAGTGAGTTCAAGTCAAAAAATAAAATAAAAATAAAGAAATCCACTATTTGACTCCTATCCATGTGCACCACTGACAGGTCAAATCTGCTCTCTCTCTCTCATTTCACATTTTAGGTGCTTTATTGGCATGACAAATAACTACTCTCTCTCTCTCGTTCTCTCTCTCTTTCGCGGGCGCGCATATAAAGTAATGCAAAAACGCAGCTATAGAAAGCGAAAGCACAGTATATAATGAGCTGGATCAGTCTATTTAGTTAAAGGTTTTGTGAACAGGTCGCATCTCTGTGGGTCTGACTCAGCAGAGCATGCGAGTCTGTGGCGGTGTTCGTTTCTCGCGCACACAGAACCGGGCCGCTGAGGTAAAGTCTTTTGTGTGGGAAGCGCAGGTGTTGAATTGGGTATCGATCACACTGGATGCAACATGATATGCCATGACCGAATTGTAAACGTTTTCTATGAGGCTCGCACGATGTGCGGTACGCCGCCATTCGGTGCCTTGCGTTTCTTAGCAGCGTATACAAAACAATGTAAAGATCGCTTGACGTGAAGTAAATAAACCAGTATAGATGTGCCGATGTTGATAGCGTTAGCATGTGCTACCGTCACAATAGATTTCTATCGTAATACACCATAACTTAGCGTGAAGAGCATGCTAAATTTGTAAGGGACTTTGCCAGCAAGCAGTGTTGTGATCACGTGGGCTTTGCACGCTGGCTCTGGACGCTGCTGGATAAAATAGCTGTAACGGAGTTTAGAGTGGAACAGACTGCTTATATCGGAGATTTTTAACGCAGTCCGATAAATTTATTTGGACTGATATCGGACCGATTTCCGATATCAATATCGGATCGGGACATCCCTAATGTATGTATGGTGAACTGGCCTTACACACCATCTGTCCTTTCAAACCAGGTTATGCTTGGTGTGTGTGTGTATGGTGAACTGGCCTTACACACCATCTGTCCTTTCAAACCAGGTTATGCTTGGTGTGTGTGTGTGTATGGTGAACTGGCCTTACACACCATCTGTCCTTTCAAACCAGGTTGTACTTTGTGTGTGTGTGTATGTATGGTGAACTGGCCTTACACACCATCTGTCCTTTCAAACCAGGATATACTTGGTGTGTGTGTATGGTGAACTGGCCTTACACACCATGGGTCCTTTCAAACCAGGTTATACTTGGTGTGTGTGTATGATGACATCACTGACCTTATAAACCACACTGTCCTTATAGACGGTGTTATAGAAAAGTCCTTACAAACCACCAAAAAGTCTGAAAAAAATCCATATTTTATATCTCAGTTGTTATAAGAAAATCTTTTAATTTTAAGTTGTGTATAGGTTCCCTGATTTTTTTCATGATTTTTGATATGTTTTTTGTAGCTCTAGCACCACTGGAACCCAGTGTCCCCATAAACCTATGCCCAGTCTGATTTGCGCAAAATTTCAAAAATTGTCCCTCTATCCCGATAAACGGGTATGTGTGTGTGTGTGTGTGTGTGTGTGTGTGTGTGTGTGTGTGTGTATGTGTATATATATATATATATATATATATATATATATATATATATATATATATATATATATATATATATATGTATATATATATATATATATGTATATATATATATATATATATGTATATATATATATATATATATGTATATATATATATATATATATGTATATATATATATATATATATATATATATATATATTGTGAATCTCTTAAACCTCTTTAAAACAAAAAAAAACATTCTGTATTCAGGTTTCTTAATCCTGTGGCCTAAACTATAACTTCTATTTAAAATTATTATTAATTAAGAAGTGGTCTGTGTCTGCTACACTGCATTAAATAACCTGCATATTAAATGCCAAAATTTGTATAACTCCTGTAAATTATATATTCATTCCTTCACAAACAGTCATCTTGGTATCTGTGTTTTACAAGGACTCTCCATAGCCATAATGTGTTTAATACTGTAAAACCTATTCATTTTGTGGCCTTACTCCAACCCTACCTCTAAAACCAATCCTTACAGGAAACATCTGACAATATTTATTTATTTAATTATTAATGTCAAAATGACTCCATTTAAGAATGTTTTTTTTTTAGCCATTTTGAATTATAAGGACATAAGGCATGTCCCTATAAACCATCTCATTGTTGTAATACCCATGCCATTACAAAAATGAATGTCCTTGTAAACCACCAAAACCAGTACACAAGCGCACACATTAATATTGGTACCTAAAGGGTAGTTATTACTCAATAAGACATAAAGTACCCCTTTTAAAAGGTACCACCCCCTGACGGTAGATTACATAACTGTTTTAATTTATTTAGAAGAATACTACTACTACTACTACTACTAATAATAATAATAATAATAATTAATTTTCTTCTCGACTTAGTCCCTTTATTAATCTGGGGTCGCCACAATGGAATTAACCCCCAACGTATCCAGCATATGTTTTATGCAGCGGATGCCCTTGCAGCTGCAACCCATCACTGGAAAACACCCATACACCCTCATTCACACACATACACTACAGACAATTTCGCTTACTCAATTCATCTATACCACATGTCTTTGGACTGTGGGGAAAACCGAAGCACCCAGAGTAAACCCATGCAAACATGAGAAGAACATGCAAACTCCACACAGAAATGCCAACTGACCTAGCTGAGACTCAAACCAGCTACTTTCTTGCTGTGAGGTGATCACCTTCTGTGACGCCCTAATCATAATAAAAATAGTTATGGTGAATGGGTAAACGCATAAAAAAAAGAAAAAAAATATCCATACAACTTCTATACAACTTTAAATTACACGTACATGTCTAGTGACAAATCCAAAACTAAAATGTTCCCTTTCCTGTTAATAATTAGAATGTATTGCTTCAAAAACACAGATGTTGTGTATGCTACCTCAGGAAGCTGCAGTAAAAATCCACTCATAATCTGTTAAAACATCTGTGAAATGGCATCAGAAATGACACATTGCTCATGCAAATGAGTGCACGGATTGGAGGCTGCCAGCTGAATGTGATCTCATGTCTAACCACTTCAAGCATCCACAGACCCGCCAATTAAATGGCCCTCAAGGATAACGTGGCCTTCCTTTACTCGTTCACTGCACAAGCACAAGAGTCAGATTCAGTTCAGAACCCTCTAGCTGTGTGTGTGCGCGTGTGTGTGTGTGTGTGTGTGTGTGTGTTTAAAGTACTGTGCAGTTGATTGAAGCTGCAAGTTTTGCATTATTATAGCATGTTATGATGTGTACTAACACTGTTGAAGTTTGGATAGTTACAGCTCGAAGAAAATTTCTTAAAATGGATCAATTTAGCTGTCAGTTTGTTTTAGCATAATTCATTATAATTCAACATATTATATGTAAATATGTATTTATATTAGGGATTCACAATATATCGGTGGCCATATCGTTATCGGACAATAAATGCAAATTTTATGTTATCGTTATCGGTTCGATGTCAAAATTAGGCGGATATCTTTAAGCTGATAGATTACGTAATTGTACAGAACCATAGATATACTGTATACACTAGATATCGCATACGGACCCTGAGCATGCGTCAAAAGCGCCGCCACATTTGTACAGTGCTTCCAGCACAAATGTCATTCAACCGCACTAGACAAGAAGATGCTGGACTTTAGCGCTGTGTCCGGGTGTAGTAACGAGCAAACAAAGAAAACAAAGCACAAAGGCTTAACAAGTAACGTTAATAACAATACAGACACTTACTGCATTCAGTATAAGGCAAAGTAGCACCAACTCACTCTAAATACTGGGCTTATGCTAGTTTTGTTGAATAAAATAAGCAAACAATGCAAAAGAAATATGACAACGAGATGCTGCGGTGCCAGAAACTTGTATTATTGTCGGCTAAGTGAACGAGTCGTTCATAACGGAGATTTATTCACAAACGAATCGCTCCCTCCGTCAGAATGAGAAGTGAAAGCAGGAGAGGGGGTGTGTTTCAGGACATGGATTAGATCAAATCTAACAGGAGGGAGGATAATACATTTACATGCACACAAACACACACTCTTTGTCAGCAATGCCCGTGCGGTCACTGATCCATCAATATACAGTACAAAAGGGATGTAAAATTATAATTTTCGTAATAAAAAAAAAATTGCGTACTTACAACTGCTGAAAACTCCTGATCATAGATATACGTGTATATGTGTATATATCTCTGGCTCTGGATGGCCAGAGTCCTCCACTACAGCTTGGTCCCACATTCATTTCAAAGGATCGCTACCCTGTACTAAAATGGCGGCTCTATTGACACATTCCTTCCAATAGACAACAACAGGGCAGGCGACATCTAATGTATATATCTATACAGAACTGCCTGCGTGGGTGGAACTTGTTCAGACTTGTCCAGTGCACTATAACGGAGCTTACCTCATATTGTTTTTTCCTTCAAAGTCCGTCCTTTCTTTGTGTGGTATTGTTGTTCGTTAATAATTCAGTAAGTAATTATATTCATTATCATTGTAGATATGTTTGATAGAGTGTCATTGTGTATTTTGATTTAAATTGCCTCAGGAAAAATATTATGTGTAAACGTAATAGCAGCGATGCACATTATTATTTGTTCTTATCAACGCATTGCTAGCCATGTGTTGTTGATGTAAGATTGTATTCAGTTTGATCGCAGTATATGATTATAACGAGCGCACATGATGGCTATTACCACAAACACACATATAGTGAGTAGTGAGAGCCTATATAGTATATAAGTTATCGGCCTACAAATCTTAGGAGTTATTGGTTATCAATATCGGCCAAAAAATTCATATTGGTGCGTCCCTAATTTATATAAATATACATCAGGGCTATTCAATTAGTTTGTCATGGGGGCCAGTTCATGAAAAGCATCCCAAACGGGGGCTGGAGAGATATGATCTGCAATAAGAGTGATGACACAACAGCAATATAAGAGCTCATATGCTGTTTTGTTGCTCCTAAAGACACCCACGTTGACTTTTTCTACATTAAAACGTTAATATGTTGTATTTTGAAACGACATCACTGCATTGTACAATGTGGATTTTTTACAAGCATATCCAAACGTATTTTGAGGCACAAAATCAGTGTATTGCTTAAGTAGGTTTCTTGTACATTCAGACACATTCATGTTATGTTTTAATCTGCGTAACTATTAGGGATGCAACGATTATAGATTTTGGTTGTACGGTTATATAGTCTAAAGAATAATCATGGTTTCACAGTTATCACCATCATTATGCATTTATTAAATTCAAAACACTACTAGTTTTGAAAATCACATGAAAACTGCTTTTATTTATTTTAAAGTGTTGCTGCTTAGTAACCAAATACAGCACAAAATATTAATAAAACACAAACAATAGTCCATTTCTCTCTTTGGACTTAAAAATAAATGAAAAAGTTTTTGTTTTAAACATGAGTGATAATTTTACAATGAAAATAAACGACAGAACAATGAATAAATACATAAAAATAAGAATAAATACAAATAGTATTTGACTAATGTTAATTTAAGCTATATAGTATATTAGCTAATAGTTTAACAGTTGTTATCATCAGCGTTCATACATACATAATCATTTTAACAGTTTTTAATAATTCATCTAACATATCTTTTGTTTACATTGCATTGAAAGCCACGCGTAACTCTCACCACTACAGCGTGAGAATTTCTACTGTGTGCCGCGCCTGAAGGACGCGAGTGTGTCGGTTCGCTTGCGAACCGTGCGTGCACCGCTTCCAATATGCGCACGTCTCAATTGGAAATAATGTACTTGCGTGCGGAAAAGACGCAATATGTCAACGGCCTGCTGCTATAGTTAATCCAATGTGCGTGCGTATTGGCATAACTTTGTTTAGTTGCAGCAGCTATTTTTCGTGCAACAGAAATGCGGCGTTGAGAAGACTTTAGTGAATAAAAGCGGGGATAATAGTGAAATCGGCTAATCATTGCATCACTATTAATGATATCAGTGCATTGTACAAAAGGCCTTTTCTACAAACATATCCAAATGTTTTCGGCTGCTCGCGCCACTCAATGTCAGGTGACTAACGCTCTGCGCAGCCTTTAACTACAGCTCGTGCTGTATTGAACAGACACACGTCACTTCATAACTAAAGCGGCCGTTTTTCGACTGAACTAAATATATTTTTGATGTCTTGGCTGACACTATTTGGGGAGCCGGAACAAATTGCCTCGGGGGCCGGGTTTGGCCTGCGGGCCGCCAATTGAATAGCCCTGATCTACATTGAATTAGAATTTTTTTAAAAATCACACCCGAGATGTTTGGAGTCTTTCCATTTAAACAACTGAAAAGGATAACTGACTTTATCGGACCCCCATCCTCACCCCCCCCCCCCCCCCTTTTTTTTTAAACATGTTTACCTTAAATATTTACCACCTATGGAGTGACATACCAAAAAATGAGAAAAACAATTGTTAAGGCGTGATGGCTCAGTGGTTAGAACTATCGCCTCACGGCAAGAAGATGGCTGGTTTGAGTCCGCTGGGTCAGTTGGCAATTCTGTGTGGAGTTTGCCTGTTCTCCCCATGTTGGCTTGAGTTTCCTCCGGATACTCCAGTTTCCCTCCCAGTCCAAAGACATGCTCTGTAAGTGAACTGGATGAACTAAAATGGGCCTTAGTGTATGAGTGTGTGTGTGTGTGAGTGTGAGCATGTATTGGTGTTTCCCAGTAGCCTACTAGGTTGCAGCTGGAAGGGCATCCGCTTCGTAAAACATATGCTGTAATAGTTGGCGGTTCATTCCGCTGAGGCAACCCCTAATAAATAAGGGACAAGGAAGGAAAATAAATGAATGATAATAGTCGATTAATAGACTGTCAGAGGAATAATGTCACTGATTGTTTACAGTTCAAAGAAGTTACTCTTATAATTCATACATTGCATCACGGGGCGTAAGAAAAGGATGGATAAAGTATGATTTCATTACAGGTTTCAACACAACATGTTAATGAGAATGTCACAGTAACAACTTTGTTTTCGCCGGCTGCGGTTTTAGTGTTTTAGAGTTTTGAGAACCTGCATAAGAACATGACAACAGTAAATATAGACACAATAGATATGGTTTTAATTGAAGAGCTGGCAATCATTGTTTTTTCTTCAGCTTCTTGCAGTCCTGTTGCATCAGTTGAGGTTGTCAGGTACAGACACCGCCACATCTGCGCTTGTATTTTGGCAGAGGAGGAAAGAAAGAGGGTTGACCAGATGTGGGCTTTTTTTTTTTTTTTTTTTGGGGTGCGGTGGAATCAAAACTACCAAGAGTCTTAGCCATCTGCCGGGGCGAGAAGCTGGTAATCCAAATCTTTCAATTCTCTCCCTGCATCCACTGCGGGCTCCTGCTAGCTTTTTATGTTTAAGAAAACAAACCTCCAATCCATTTCCTGCACGATCATACGATTCCTCACGTGTGCGCTTGAAAACGGCGAGGCTGATGTGGTTTGGCGGTGGTAAAAGAAAGTGAAGAGAGGCAGAAGGTGTAGTGCTTGAAATAGAGAAGGTGTTGTGTCAGTAGATGGAGAACTTTCACTCCGGCTGTGAGGGGCGCAAATTGAAATATATTTCTGAAAACACAGGCTGTGATTGAGTGTCGGTGCAGTGAAGGAATGGGAGGACCTCACTGAAGAGACAAGATGGATTTTTCTGCTCCTTCACAAATATGCCGCCAAGTCACTTTTGTCAAAGTCTAAAAATCACATACATTTGTTGTATTTAATAGTGAAAAATCTAGTCCAGAGCGACTGAAATAGTTCCCTTACGAGAAAAATAATAATAAAAAAAGTATAGTAATACCAGTTCAATCAGTAACCATCACTGATGTTTGTTTTACATTACATTATTCTAATTATGTTGATTTCTTGGTGTGGACATTAAAGAGCTCCTATTTTGCTTTAAAAAAGGCCGTATTTTGGTTTTGGGGGTCTCCAACAACAGTCTGATATGCATGCAAGGTCAGAAAACACTTTCATTGTCCTATAATGTGCATTTATTTTTACCTAATTATCCTAACAACTCCCATATGATTTGTTCAGCGATTCATTTGTTCCCAAACCCACCCTTAGCACAATGCTAATCTGCACTGATTGGTCCGATGACCCAGTCTGTTGTGCTGCGTTCATCGCGAGACAGAGAAATGGCAGAGAATGACAAGGCAAGGCAAGGCAAGGCAAGTTTATTTATACAGCACATTTCATACACAGTGGCAATTCAAAGTGCTTTACATAAACAGGAATAAAAAGACAAGTGTAAGAAAAAATAAAAAAATAAAAACAGATAATAAAAAACAGATAAAAACAGATAAAAATATGTTAAAACAGGTTGTAAAAGAATGAAAAAGAAGAGAAAAACATAATAGTGCGATCTGTCGGACTTAGCACAGTGCTCATTAAGTAAAGGCACAGCTAAACAAATGTGTTTTCAGTCTGGATTTGAATGTGCTTAATGTTGGAGCACATCTGATCATTTCTGGGAGTTGATTCCAGCAGCGAGGGGCGTAGTAGCTGAAAGCCGATTCACCCTGCAACAGATTTGCAGATCCACATGCAGTTTATTAAAGGACAGGTCGTACAGCAAAGATAAAAAAAAAAAAAAAAAACAGAAGCAAAGGTAATCCAATAAATGTAGTCAAAATACACGCAAAAGTTCAGGCTAGGCAACAAAGAATCAACTCGGGAAAACAAACAAGGAAAAAGGCTTGGTAATGTTTGTTGGAGAAACAAGACTCAGCAATGTGAATGTGAAAGTCAAGCATATATATAATCCATGTAAATAGTAAAAACAAGCCACAGCTGTGTCTGGATTATTGTCAGCTGTTGCAGGAGTTGATGGGTGCAAAGAGTACTGGGAGTTGTAGTTAGTTAAGAATACCGGAGAAAACACAGCTGGCGATCACCATAATTATTCAGACTACCTATTTTAAATGATCTGAAAAAATACAATTCTTGGCGGTTTTTTTTTTTTTTTTTTGGGACAACTGAATTATTGTGTTCATTCCACTTAAATTTAAAAAAAAAATAGTAAGCTAACTTAATCCCTTCATGATGTCTCAACACAAATCTTTTGTGTGGAACCCAGCATTTTTTACAGTGTATGTATTAAGGACTTTATACACAGTGCACGTTCATATTTAAACCTCAGCTAAATGTTTTCTTTCACTTAGAGCTGTTACACATTGCATCACAGGTCGTTTTCAAAAAGCGATGATGGGGCACTTTAAAACGGTCCAAACACATTTTAGAAATACAACCGTAGTTAATTTATTTTCCTTATTATTGTTTAATTTAAGGTGGATGGGGTCTTAATTGTAGTGCAATAAAGAGTATACTGTTGTCAAGCTGGTATACAAAGAAGTCAGAGATGGTTATCTTTTCATTTCGTTTATTCAACGTAAATCATAAAAGGTATCACACAGTGCTGGGCAGTGGAAGATCGTCCGAGGAACACCTCATACGTCTTCGCCGGGTAAACCTGGCAACAGTCAAGACTGGGTTAACAATCCTCACACCTCCGTTGGTGGCAGTGTGCACAAGGTGCAGGCAGGTGCATATAGATCTTCAGATATGGAATGACAATAAAGACACTTCCCTTTATCAGTGCGATGATCACGAAGACTCAGGAGGAACATCCATGGAAGAAGAGCAGACGAGGGAACTGGGGTGAAGACAACCATACGACTTCAATACCGGACGATATGTGAACGGAGGAGGTAGGAATATATAGTGTCCGGGCTAATGGTGAACAGGTGCGGGTAATCAGTAATCAGGGGAAGGTTCTCGGGATTGGGTAGGACTAGTGTGAGGTGGTGAAGCTGGATTGGGTGAGTGAGGACGAGCCGGGGATGTGACAGTACCCCCCCCTCCACGGGTGACTCCTGGCACCCTCGATCGACGGCGGGGACGGCCACGTCCTCGTGGAGCTGGACGATCGGGATGTCTCTGATGGAATTCTTCGAGGAGAGATGGATCTAAGATGTCGTCACGAGGGATCCAGGATCTCTCCTCGGGGCCAAAGCCCTCCCAGTCTACTAGGTACTGGAGCTGACCGTCCCGCCGCCGGGAGTTGAGGATTTTCTTGACCTGGTAGATGTTATCACCGATGACTTCCGTGTGGTCGGGAGGGGGGGGTGGTTCGGGTTCTGTAGAGGGAGGATATACAGGGTTAGTGTAGGGTTTGAGGAGGGAAACGTGGAAAGATGATGCTATACGATACTGTGGTGGAAGGTTAAGGCGGTAGGTGACAGGATTAATCTGGGAGTGAATGGTGAATGGTCCCAGGTAGCGGGGACTCAGCTTTCTGCAGGGCAGCCGGAGGCGAATGTCTCGGGTAGAGAGCCATACCTTATCTCCTGGTTGGTATATGGGATTAGGTAGTCGGTGACGGTTGGCTTGCTCAGTGTACCTCCGGACTGCCCGCTGAAGATGGACGTGAGCTGAGTCCCAGACCCTCTCGCTCTCCTGGAACCAGTGATCAACCGCGGGCACTTCCGATGCTTCCCCATTCCAGGGAAACAAAGGTGGTTGGTAGCCTAAGACACATTGAAAAGGAGTTAGACCAGTAGAGGATTGACGAAGAGAATTTTGTGCATACTCAGCCCACGGAAGATACTGGCTCCAGGTGTTTTGATGAGCATGGCAGTAGGAGCGTAAAAACCGGGAAATCTCTTGGATTTTACGCTCGGTCTGACCGTTGGTTTGCGGATGATAGCCAGAAGATAGACTGATGGTGGTGCCCAAGAGGTGGAAGAATGCCCGCCAGACCCTGCAGATAAATTGTGGACCTCGGTCTGACACAATGTCTTCGGGAAGACCATAGTTTCTGAAAACGTGATGGAATAGGGCCTCAGCAGTTTCCAGGGCTGTAGGGAGACCTTTGAGAGGTATTAGTTTGCAGGATTTGGAAAACCGATCTACAACCACTAAAATGGTAGTATAACCTTGAGAGGGGGGTAGATCGGTGACAAAGTCTACACCAAGGTGCGTCCAGGGTCGGCGGGGAGTGGGCAATGGCTGCAGCTTGCCTTCAGGTAGATGGCGTGGAGTGGTAGTGATGGCACAGACCGAGCAACCCTTAACGTATTGGGTGACATCATGGGCCATTTTAGGCCACCAATACCTTTCTCTGATGAGCGAGAGGGTTCGCCTGCTACCTGGGTGTCCTGAGCCGAGGGAGGTGTGTGTGCTATCCAGGAGTGGTATGCGGAATCTCGTGGGTACGTAGCACAGGCCTGGAGGGAGGCCAGGGGGAGCTGGTTCGTCTACGGTGGCTTGTCGGATTTCCTCATCTAATTGCCATAGTATAGGGGCCACAGAGATGGAGGGAGGAAGAATGGATTCGAGAGAATCATTACGAGGATCAGGTGAATGAAGTCTGGATAAGGCGTCGGCTTTGACGTTCTTGTGCCCTGGTTGGTAAGTGATATGAAAGTCAAACCGGGCGAAGAAAAGTGACCAACGAGCTTGACGCGCATTCAGACGTTTGGCATCACGGATATATTGGAGGTTCTTGTGGTCAGTAATGACTGTGAAGGGATGTTGGGCTCCTTCAAGCCAGTGGCGCCACTCCTCCAGTGCCAGTTTGATGGCTAGTAGCTCGCGGTCACCGATCCCGTAGTTTTGTTCAGCGGGCGTCAATTTCTTGGAATAATAGGCACATGGATGTAAGGTTTTGGGTTCGCCAGACCACTGGGAGAGGATAGCGCCTATTCCAGTATCTGCGGCGTCTACCTCAACGATGAAAGGGAGGTTGGGATCAGGATGACGCAGGATGGGTGCTGAAGTGAACTTGGATTTAAGGTGATCGAAGGCTTGGGATGTTTCAGGGGTCCAGGTGAGTACTCGCTTACCTCCTTGAAGCAAGGAAGTGAGTGGAGCTGATAGTATGCTGTAATTTTTTATAAACCGCCGATAGAAGTTGGCGAATCCCAGAAAACGTTGGAGTTCTTTGATGGTTTTTGGGTATTCCCATTTAGAGACAGCATCTACTTTGCATTGCTCCATACTCACTCCTTGCGGGGTGATGACGTAACCGAGGAAGGATATGGTGGTTTGATGGAACTCACATTTTTCGGGTTTGAGGAACAGATGGTTTTGCCGTAGACGTTGGAGTACTTGGGTGACATGATCTTGATGCTCTTCCAGAGTACGGGAGTAGATGAGAATGTCATCAATGTAAACAATAACGAAGTGATGAAGGAAGTCTCGGAAGATCTCATTCATGTAACTCTGGAAAATGGATGGACTATTTGCCAGTCCGTAGGGCATCACGAGGTACTCGTAGTGGCCGGAAGGTGTAACAAAGGCCGTTTTCCACTCGTCCCCCTGGCGGATGCGGATAAGATTGTAGGCACTCCGAAGGTCTAGTTTGCTGAACACTTTAGCTTCTCTCAATTCTTCTAAGGCGGCTGGAACTAGAGGTAGAGGGTAGGCGAATTTGACGGTTGCAGCATTCAGCACACGGTAGTCGATGCATGGTCTTAGTCCCCCATCCTTCTTTGCAACAAAGAAGAAGCTGGAGGCGGCAGGAGAAGTGGATGGTCGGATGAACCCATGCTGGAGAGCTTCATTGATGTAATTATGCATAGCTTCCTGTTCCGGACGGGATAAAGGATAAATCCTTCCGTGTGGCAACTTGGCATCGGGCAACAGATCAATACAGCAATCCCAGGACCGATGAGGGGGTAGTTGGGTGGCACGTTCTTTGCTAAAAACGTCCATATATTCATGATAGGTTGAGGGAATGGGATGGTTGGAAGGAGACGTGGCTTGTATGCGTGTAGTCTGCAGGGGTAATGACGTGGAGTGACCAGTAGAGGGGGTAATATGACCATTACTTTCACACTTAGATCCCCACTCGAGGATATCTCCAGTCTCCCAGTTAATACGAGGTTGGTGTTGAATAAGCCACGGTCGTCCCAGAATGACATCTACATTGGCATGAGGGAGAATAAGAAGGGTGAGTGTCTCTTGATGACTTAAACCCAAACGAAGGGTGATGGGCTTGGTACGGCGATTGATCTTTCCTTCTCCTAGCGGTGAACTTTGGATGGTGGTGATGCGGTACTGGACTTCATTCCTCACTGAAGGAATATTATGGCGAGAGATAAAGGTGGAGGATATGAAGTTCCCAGCGGCTCCGGAGTCCAGTAAAACATGTATAGGAAAAGTTTGACCATGTATTATTAATTCTGCCACAATATGAGGTATGGTGGATACTGTGGGTGTGAGGATGACTTTACTCACCACGAGTCGAGGTGGACGGATGGGACAGGTGGCTATACGATGAGAAGATTCTCCACAGTAGAGGCAGAGTTGATGTCGAATACGCCGTTGGCGTTCTGTGGCATCGAGCCGGTAAGAATCAGTAATCATCGGTTCCTCAGGGTCCTGCATTATCGTGGGAGGTATGGGTGGTGATGGAGAATCATTAGCGACAGAAGAACAAGCAGATAAATGTTGACACACGCTGATAGCCTTTTTGATGAAGGATTCCAGGTTTGCATTGTCGTCATAAATGACCATCTGTTTACGGAGGGAGGGTTTCAACCCTTTACGATAAGCAGCCAACAGCGCCACAGGGTTCCATCCGCTGCTGGCGGCCAGTGTCCGAAACTGCAGTGTGTATTCATGGATAGACATCCTTCCTTGGGAGAGATTCATGAGTTCGTCGTGCACTGATAAAGGGGTAAGTGGAACTGAAAATACCTCTTTAAAGTGAGTGACGAAGGATTGAATGGTGGTGATCACTGGGCTGCGAGTACTCCACAGCGCATCTGCCCATTGTAAGGCTCGGCCTGAGAGGAGAGAAATCACAAATGCAACTTTGGAAAGTTCGTTAGGGAATTGCACTAGATTGGCTTCAATATATAAAGAACATTGTAGTAGAAACCCATTGCAGGTGCTTGGATCCCCAGAGTAACTCGTTGGTCGAGCGAGTGGAGTACTCGGTGTCACCACCAGGTTGGAGCTAGCGCTCAGAGATGCGGAAGGTAACTCACTTCCGGGTAGCGTAGCGTTAGCTTCCATATTGTTGTTGTTTTGCAGGTCCGGTATTCTGTCAAGCTGGTATACAAAGAAGTCAGAGATGGTTATCTTTTCATTTCGTTTATTCAACGTAAATCATAAAAGGTATCACACAGTGCTGGGCAGTGGAAGATCGTCCGAGGAACACCTCATACGTCTTCGCCGGGTAAACCTGGCAACAGTCAAGACTGGGTTAACAATCCTCACACCTCCGTTGGTGGCAGTGTGCACAAGGTGCAGGCAGGTGCATATAGATCTTCAGATATGGAATGACAATAAAGACACTTCCCTTTATCAGTGCGATGATCACGAAGACTCAGGAGGAACATCCATGGAAGAAGAGCAGACGAGGGAACTGGGGTGAAGACAACCATACGACTTCAATACCGGACGATATGTGAACGGAGGAGGTAGGAATATATAGTGTCCGGGCTAATGGTGAACAGGTGCGGGTAATCAGTAATCAGGGGAAGGTTCTCGGGATTGGGTAGGACTAGTGTGAGGTGGTGAAGCTGGATTGGGTGAGTGAGGACGAGCCGGGGATGTGACAACTGTATGTATTTATTTTTAAGAATAATAGATTCTACTGTACACTGATGGAGATGCTTTGTTTGTTTTCTAAATACTGTAATACTTCTACACTTTGTGTCACTTAGTGACATCAGACTTGGCATTGCATCTAGAATTTTCCCCCTGGCATTCTGTTTCAGACTCACTCTCTCTTTCAAACTCTTCCCCATCAATTTCTATTCTGGTGTCCTACAAATGAGCAAACTGCCAGAGCACTGGCACGACTGACCAGAGATGCTTGTCTGTGTGTGTGTGTGTGTGTGTGTGTGTGTTGGCAGTGTGTGCGAATGGTGAAATGTGGAGCCAGTGTCTGGTTATTATTCAGGAAGTCTCTTTCTGTCTGCCTACTCCAGACTTCACCGGCTCTGCCTCTTCACACACTCATGAAGACACTCCTCCAAGCACAGCCAATGAAGAGCAGTGCGAGATGCCTATTAGCCATTAACATCACTAAACCGAATTGGTGGTGAAAAACTGCACCCTAAACATAGCATTACAAACAATACAGAGCAATTGTCACAGTCCTTTTTCAGCAGATGTCACAAGGTACATCTCTCCATATTTTCTCTAAAGAAAAGAGCGTTCAGCATTTTTGTCTGAATTACTGCCTGCAAAAATGCTGAGTCACCTTTATTGGTAAGAAAAGAAGTGGTTTCGAAAGCTTTGCATTATATCATAAAATGTATTTTGGGAAATACAACTGTGTTTCCTAAATGCAACATTGGTTAATCTTTACACCCCATTCACACGGGGGCATCAGCGTCAACGCTTCCCATTCACTTTGAATAGGTGATGTCAGGCGTTGCCGAACTACATTGTGAATCCGTCAGCGCCGCTTCAGTGGTGTTGCTTGCTGCAGAAGTTGAGTAATTCTCAACTTTTCAAGCGCCAACGGAAGCGTCAGCCAATCAGATTACTTCATGCAAATACCCCAGCTCAGACTGTAGACGATTACGGACTTATTTCATTGGCTGACACTGCTATGACGATCGCGTCAGCCTCAACTTCACACCCTCGGTCAAGCATTGATGCTGAAGCCCTGTGTTTAGAAACGTGAGGCACACTGTAGTGCCTTTTTGTTGCCAGGAAAAAAAAAAGTGTGGTTCACTTTTTATCAACACAGGCTCATTCTGAAAACCTTTCTGAAGACCGCAAATTATGTAGCCGGAGGTACGTATGGTTGCATTTAATTTTTTTAAGCGATCGCTACGGGGCGGTATGACGCCGTTCCTTTTGGTGCTTACCAGCTGGCGAAAACAAAAACTGCAAAAATACGTGCCTCCCGGGGGACGTATTTCGTGCTCTCCAGAAACGTCCACGGGACTACGTTTTCAGAATGAGCCTGGGTTGCTTTTATGTTGCAAGGCAATGAATCAGCTGTGCATGGTGCTGGAGTGTTGCTATTGATATTGGTAGAATTTTAATATTTAATAATATTCTGATATTCGAAATTTGTGAAGTCATACAGCTCCGGTTAACTCAAAACAGCAACTGCTAGTCTCTAGCGTTCATTTGATTAGAGATTACAAAAGACGTAACTGACGTAACATGCTTTTTCTGCTTAGAGTTTGCTTAATTTCAACTGCGCACAATGGCAAAAACGTGAGGCACAGCAGACAGTTAAAACACGAGGCACGCAGGGTGCATAAGCATTGCGTTAGACGCTCGCAGCCGTTAGTAAAGCATTCAAAAAAGGGACCTTTCAACCCAAAAAGCGCGCTTGTGTGATCAGCCCCTAAACCAGCTGACTATTGTCCGCAAGTGTTGTTGATATTGGTATAATTGTAATATTTAATAATATTGTGATATTCAAGATTTGTGAAGTCATACAGCTCTGGTTAACTCAAAACAGCAACTCGAGTCTCTCCTCCATCTTCAAAAGTCTCTGTAGTCGTCTTGAAAACACAAACATTGCAATCACCTCAACGGAAACCCCGCTCCTGCTTTCATTTGATTGGAGAATCATAGACGTTTAACAACTTGCTCAACAATGCTCAAAAAGTAAGCTGGATAATATTTACATTGGTTTGTTTGCTCATGTCATTCTGTGTATGTCCTTGAGTTTTGTTTGATGCAGAGTGTTTTCTTTGAACAGGTAAGAGACAGTTCTGCTTGTTTTAAAGGACAGAATTGTATTACAAATACACATAAAATGTATTTAAAAATGATACATTTTAATACCAAAAACAATTTTCACCAATTAACAGAGGAATTTTCGTAAATTCAACAATGAATAAATTAATTACAATATATTATATAAATACATACACACGTGCATAGACTGAGTTTGTTTGACATAGAACATTGATCTATTGGCTCCATATGTAAATATAATATGCAAATATACTCATTCATTCATTTTTCTTCGGCTTAGTGCCATTACTGGGAAACACCCATACACTATGGCCAATTTCGTTTACACAATTCACTTATAGCACATGTCTTTGGACTGGAAACCCATGCAAAAACGGGAAGAACATGCAAACTGGCCCAGACGGGACTCAAACCAGTGACCTTCTTGCTGTGAGGTGACAGAGCTAACCACTGAGCTACCATACCGCCCCCCAACAATTATACTGTATAATACTAATCATCCACTAAACGTTAACTAATTGTTATTTTACACCTCAGATTGCAAAATATTTATTTATTTATTTATTTAGCTAGTCATTATTAAGGATAACAAGAGTAAAAAATTGTTGCAAGACTAAATAATCAGTATCTTTCTCAACACTGTTCGCAAATGAAT
Organism: Danio kyathit; assembly: GCA_903798195.1. Classification (NCBI taxonomy): domain Eukaryota; kingdom Metazoa; phylum Chordata; class Actinopteri; order Cypriniformes; family Danionidae; genus Danio; species Danio kyathit. Next base: position 8,563,166 of record LR812538.1, on the reverse strand, counting down.
CCAGTTCAATCAATGTTCCTGTCAGTTCATTGTCACGCCTGACCTGATCCTGTCTGAAATAACCATTTTTATACTGATCTCATCGATTTTAACTCTGTGTATTTGACTTTATTTAAATTCTCCTTCCGTCTATTTTTTCTCAACCATCCTCTTGACTGAGCAACAGGAACTACTGATAAGAGCATGTTGTTGTTGTCCATTCAATTATTGTTTGTGTGTTTATCTAAAATTTCAAGTCTGCGTTTCTTAAACAGCTCAATTTTCACTTTGAATACATGTTTTGGGATGTTTTTGCCTTACAAATTCTCTTATTTGTATCACTTTGAAATAAATTAGATGTTTTGCAATAGCAAGATACCATTGTGTCTATTATTATCTCCTCTGATTCCCATCAGGCTGTGGAGGAAGCACTTCTCGGCATAAACATGTTCAAAGACCCTTTTAAGTTGGTTCATTTAGTGGCCATCTTGGGAACACACTTGGACTGCTATCTTCAGTAAACACAGCTTCTGTCTAACTGAATGTGAGTAGTAATGATTAATAACAATGATAATAATAATATTAATAATAATAATAATAATAATAATAATATTGTTAAAACTGAAATAATGTCTACATAATTCTTTAACTTTATTAATCAGCTTAAGTCGGGAAGTTAACACACACACACACACACACACAGACACACATATACTGTATATATATATATATATATATATATATATATATATATATATATATATATATATATATATATATATATATATATATATATATACATATATATATATATATGTATATATATATATATATATATATATATATATATATATATGTGTATATATATATATATATATATATATATATATATACATATATATATATATATATATATATATATATATATATACAGTGTTTCCTCTAGGATTTTTTACATCTGTGGCGGCAGGACTTTTTTTACACAGATCTATTTAAAAAAGTCGTAGAGTTGCAGTATTGCAGTATTGCAAGTCGAGATAGCATTCATGTAATACGAGCATGCGAATCTCTTTGCTTGCGCGCCGATTTCCTCTGTTCGTGCACAGAACTTCTTGCACGCACTGAAATTTACATGCTCAAGTGCAGATCTTCTTGTGCGATCTCCAGTAAGCGCTGCTGAAGCGCGATTTAGTGTGTTTTTGTGTGTTTTGCGACATTAACGCGTCCTGAAGTAAAGTGAAACGGCATTAAACTCCAGCAAGATAAAGTCGTTGTATGCAGAGCCATTGACCTTTATCAATAAAGTATACTTATGGAAACTGTGTTCATCTTAACTGAAAGCTACGCGGTGTTTGCTAGACTCGCGCACCTGTCAGTCAGTCTGTCAGAGAGTCAGTCAGCATGTCACCTTAAAGGGTTGAACAAATAGCGCACAGCACTACTACGGTTACAGAAAAGTTTGCGCTGTTTACCTCTAATATGTTTTGGTGCGATTATAATCCGCCATAAAAACACGACTAAATGTTTTAAATGAGAAGTTGTAATGTAGCCGTGGCGGGATGAATTTTGGCGTGGCGGCCCGCCACGGATGAATGAATGTAGCGGAAACCTTGTGTATGTGTATATATATATATATGGGTTAGGGTTATATATATATATATATATATATATATATATATATATATATATATATATATATATATATATATATATATATATATATATAATATTTATTTATTTATTAATTAATTTTATTTTATTTTTTTCACTATTTAATCCATGTCTTGATTTAAACTGTTTAAAAACCATGATAACTCTTGAAGGGATGTTCATAAGACTATCATTAAACCTTTACAATCATGACATGACACATCATTTTATGCATGCTTATAAAAACTGTCACTAAAGTGTCATTGCCCCATGACAATCATGTTTATAACACATTCATAACAGAAGTTATGTTGTCTTGGTAATGTCAAGATGTCTTAACGAAAATTAAGACTAGGTGTGATGCATTTGTTTATGCCACATAAGTTGCCACAGCTATGTCATATTTGCATTTAAAATGACATAACAGGGAGGAGATACAGCATCTGGCCACTTGGTGCACCGACAATAATCTGCTCCTTAACACCAACAAGACCAAGTAGCTCATTGTGGACTTCAGGAAGGGACGAACAGGCTCACATGATCCCATCCACATCAATGTGATGGCCGTTGAGCCTGTCTCATCCTTCAAGCTCCTGGGGACCCACATCTCAAAGGACCTTTCCTGGACCACCAACACCTCCAGCCTTGTCAAGAAGGTTCACCTGTATATAATGTTCATAGTACATGCATTTGTAAATATCACCATAGTTCTTCTATAATTGCACTTTATAACTTATACCTGTATCCTGCACTTGCTGCTATTGCACTCCTGGTTAGACCTAAACTGCATTCCGTTGCCTTGTACTTGTACATGTGTAATGACAATAAAGTTGAATCTAATCTAATAACTGAACAAATGACACTTTATAATAGCTGTCATACGCATGCATAAAATATCATACACAATCATGATATGTCATGTCGTGCTGTCGCCTCACAGCATGAAGGTCGCTGGTTCGAGCCTCGGCTGGGTCAGTTGGCATTTCTGTGTGGAGTTTGCATGTTCTCCCTGCGTTCGCGTGGGTTTCCTCCGGGTGCTCCGGTTTCCCCCACAGTCCAAAGACATGCGGTACAGGTGAATTGGATAGGCTAAATTGGCCATAGTGTATGGATGTTTCCCAGAGATGGGTTGTGGCTGGAAGGGCATCCGCTGCGTAAAACATGTGCTGGATAAGTTGGCGGTTCATTACACTGTGGCGACCCCGGATTAATAAGGGGACTAAGCTGAAAAGAAAATGAATGAATGAATAAATGAATTATTAAATAATAATTAATGTAATTAAATAATACTACTACTAATAATAAGTATCAATATTATTATTAGTATTATTATTAATTTGGGGTGGATATTTAAATGAAAGATGGCTGGATCAATGGATTAATAACTTAATAGTAGGGTAAATGGATCATTGTTTTACTAATGTGGGTTTCAAAGATATGCAAGAGACCCAATAGCAACTGAATATGAGTTGGTTTATTAAACAGGGATCACCGGAGATAATAGCTGGTATGGATCTCACAAAATATCGAGGGAAGGGTAAATCAATGAATAAACTCTCAAGGAAATCGACAACGCTAAACAGCGGTAACAGTTTTTAGTGCAGCAATGCAAAGTGAATATCCAGTGAGTGTCGACAACGCTAAACAGCGGTAACAGTACTCTAGTAGTGCTGACAACTCCAAAAGCAACAGTCTCTATGATCTACTCACCACCAGCGGATACAGCGGGAAGAGCCTAACAGGAACAGACACAGACGTGAAACAACAACGAACTGACAACATGAGATGCGAACGCTGAACAGATAAAGGTGCCGTAATGCGCTGCACCTGTGGTGTGCTGATTGACAGCTGAGCACGTGACTGCCCAGATGACGACATGAAACACAGACAGCCACGCGGTGAAAGATACCCAAACAAACACACCCACAAACACACACATACTTACGCACACACACACACACAAGAGGAACAGACAGATCCCCACCCGTGACAGTGAGTGAATGGTAATTATAGTATCCTCAGTCAACTTGACATGATTCTCCAGGAATCTTGATTTGTCAGTGCAGGCCCTTTTCTTCCAATCACCAATGATCAGTTTTTGATTATCTGTGGACCATCCCATACATTGTTTGCAAAGATGATCCCTGGGTAATTGATTTGTAATTGAAGGTTTTAGGCAGAAATCTGTGATGAACTGTGAGCTGTGAAATACTGCCCTGGACACCACTGTTGTATCTGCTGGTGATGTGTTGCACTGTTTTTGCTGCAGTCAGTGTGAACATTTCTCAGCCCTCTCCACTCCCCTTCAGCATCAATAAACTGTGGACAACACACAGGTAGATTAGTTCATTGTTTGACCATCTGTGTCTACTTTTGAAACCTACTCAACACATTGGCAGATAAACAACCCACTAGGTGTGCCATTTCCTTGATTACAGTCCCCATGCCATCATAGTCCTTTATCAAGCCATGATAAATCATCAGGTTTTTAAAGTTCTAACATTATTCTGGCCAAAATCCAGTCATAGAGTGGCATTTATACAGCTCTCTCACCTGGACTTGTAGATAGTTTGATCTAGAATAGAACAGGATGGTGGGATCTGTGCCACATGAAACACCATCCACTACAGCTGCAGGTGAAGCTGAGTGGAGGGTTAATCTGAAATCATAACAGTATTCGAGCGCGCATAACGTGGTGACAGAAAATAATGGCTGCCGTCTCCGTTAAAACCTTCCAAAGACAACAAGAAAATATTAAGTTGTATTTAGCCGATCCAAACTGCCTCAAGCTAAAGTATCGAATGTATTCCAGACATTCAATTCAATTAACTGTCCAAACTTCAGCGAAGCCAGAGACCAGTTGTTCTTTAGTGCGGAAAGTCTGACACAGCATGAGTAGATTCATGACATGGGTTAAATCATAATGCTAGTTTGATGTAAGTTAGCACACATTTATAACACATGTATAGCATCTGTACAGTAGAGCAAATTAAAATGCATGTAAACAAAACATTTAAAACCATTTCTAAAATATTTGTTCTTATGAATTTGACCAATACAATAACCATTAACACATTGGTATTATTAATAGTAATTTCCGTATGGTACATTGGTAATAGTAGAGTAGTAGTAGAGTGTGAAAACTGTTTATATGTAATATAAATAAATAATAAGATTGCATTATGTATGTACAGTTGAAGTCAGAATTATTAGCCCCCCCTTTGGATTTTCTTTTTCTTTTTTAAATATTTCTCAAATGATGTTTAAAAGAGCAAGGAAATTTTCACAGTATGTCTGATAATATTTCCTTCTTCTGGTGAAAGTCTTATTTGTTTTATTTTGGCTAGAATAAAAGCCGTTTTTAATTTTTTCAAAGCTATTTTAAGGTCAAAATTATTAGCCCCTTTAAAGGGCCACGAAACCCCCTGTCTCAGCAGGGTGTTTTCACACCTCTGTTTTGAAAAAAGTCAGGAAAGTTGGGCGTGTCCAGCTCTGGGAGAGTGGGAGTGTCGGGGGAGGGAAAGAGGGTAGGATTTGCATAGAAGGGAGCTTCCATTTGGGCACGCGCTAAGTTTCACAGGCAAAACAAACACACAGAGGCTGATTTGATACCGCACGGCGAATGAGAGAAAAAAAATCCTCCACATTTCTCTGTAACTTATGTACTCGGTAGGTAGCGTCAGAAAGTTGTGTGTGTATAGACTATCCTGTCACAAAATGCAGCGAAAATCCTGCACGACGGTAATAGTTTGTGTTAACATGTTTACACTCGGAGAGCAGCATTTACAGCGGATCTTTCAGTCTATAATATTGTACTGTAATATTGCAGTGATATTAACATACTGTAAACTTAGTAACTAAATCATTTTGACTATGGTATGTCTTTAAAAACTGAAAGAGCACTGCTGACAATACGAACTAACTTTGCAATCTGGGTTAAACAAAGAGCACTGCACACACTTACCAAATCTGTAGACAGACAATCAAACTGGAGCTGTGTCTTTTTATTAAAAGGAGATGAGCGGCAAGTCCGGATTTCATCATTTCCAGATGCGAAAAGCTCTCGGGTAAAAATGTTCCTTACAAACGCGTTTCTGTCGCGTGTCGCGTGCACTGTAATCCACACGTGAGTCCAGCTGCTCTCTCATAGAGGGAAAATGAAAACAAAACCTTCATTGCAGCACACTAATAAACGCAACACCGACGACTCTTGTCTCCAAATTCTTGTTCTTTCACTTGTTTTAGCAACACAACGTGGCGTCTCTCTGCCGTCTGAACAGTGTAAACTGGTAAACAGTCTCCAGAGCTATCATGCATATTAATGAAGTTTCTCGTCATACACAATAGAGCGCGCTGATTGGTTTGAAGCACGTCTTTCTCCTGAATTAATGCCGCACACTCAGATACGTCACTATGTTCTCGAAAAGACAGACAGCCATTCTCCGCTCTGGATTTACACCTAAGTATCTCATGGCCGTGACGCAGCTTCAAAAATTCGTTTCAAACCGGAAGAACGAATTTGCTCAAAATAACGCAAAAACAACCAATTTTCACTTTTTAGTGCAATATATGTGTCCTAATAGTGTTTATAGCAGCGTGGGACACATATATGACTGTCAACAGCTCAAAAAATGTGTTTTGGTGTTTCGTGACCCTTTAAGCTATATATGTTTTCGATAGTCTACAGAACAAACCATAACTCGCCTAATTACCCTAACCTGCCTAGTTAACCTAATTAACCTAGTTAACCCTTAAAATGTCATTTTAAGCTGTATAGAAGTGTCTTGAAAAAAATATCTAGTAAAATATTATGTGCTGTCATCATGACAGATAAAATAAATCAGTTATTAGAAGTGAGTTATTAAAACTATTATGTTTAGAAATGTGTTGAAAAAAATATTCTCTCTGTTAAACAGAAATTGGGAATAAAAATAAACAGAAGGGCTAATAATTCTGACTTCAACTGTATGGCCCCTAATTAGATGCTGTCTGGATATGTAATTGAGTCTTGTGTGTTTATATGGAAGTGCTTTAGGACAGCAAACAAAAACCATTGACTTAGTTCACAGCTATTTGTTAGTCAACACACTCCAGATCAATGTTGGTATTTGGATCAGGTGAATGTTTCAGAAGTAACCTAAGCTGTAACTACATGTACTTTCGGATTATTCGATTTTTTTTAATCTATTTTTGACCTTCCTGTTGAACTAGTATGAAATAAGCACAAGATATGCAAGGATTTATGAGTTATTCAGTTTTTGTTGTTAGAAAGCTGGACTTGATGATATCTTTTGTCTTGGTCTGAGTGCCTATGAACCATTAAAAAACCCTCATAATTATGAGTATGCTTGTGAAAGTATTATTTTGCAATTATAATTATAAAAAAAAAAAAAAGATGTACAGATCCAGGGGCGTCGCTAGACCCAATTTACTGGGGTCAGTAAAAATCGCCAGTGCCCCAGTAAATGCTTTGAGATATGATTTACTTCATATGCATGTGTGTGTATTAAAAGGGGGAATCCCGGAACAAAGTGTGCAACCGAAACAACGCTGGTGAAAGCAGTGTAGTTTAATCAAAAAGCAAACTGACGCATCTCTGCATGTGCGCAGAAAACCACACCAGGGCAGCGCGCCTCACACACCGCTCCTGCTGGACCCGCGCTGCTCTTCTCCCCGTGCGAGTCCCGGTTGTTAACATGCACACCGGAAAAAATACCCGCTGCTCACGCGCGGCTCATATGTTGTGAAACCGGCATTAACAGTCTTTTATGTGGAGGTGACGGCACGCAGTGAGTTTTGCAAGTCGACAAAACTAAAGTTTAAACAATATGATGGTGATCATACTAAGCATGTCTCCTGATAGATTGATTTGTATGAAGCACAAAGGAGGGATGCAGTCAGGGAGGTAAAACTTATTAAGCCTAATTCTCTGCCATGTGTCAAGTCTAAGACAACAGACAACATCTTCTTTGTATTCTATAGAGTTGTCATTATAATTTCATTCAAATGAAATTATTATTCATGCAAAAGTTTTTTTTTAATGATCTTAGCATATCACTCCATTGTGCCTTTACATTATTTTCAAGTTACATTTAGGATTAATTATTTAGAAGAATAATTGTATAATAACAATAATAATTTTATTATATATATACATATTTTTTTAAGGGGGGGGGGGGGGGGGGGGGGGGGGGGGCTTCATGTCTAGCAACGCCCCTGTATAGATCTCAATAAATAACTTGATGGGCATATTGTGTAGAGCCAGCCAATGAAAAGGGATGTTTCTGTACATCAGCACACAGGGCACCTCACGCCATTTCTGTGGTCGCGATGGAGGCATCAAATATCGAGAAATTTTGTTTTTCTTCTGGCATATACATTAATGTATAATTAATGAAATTTAACAAAACATTTTTACCTAAATAATATATACACACACTCACCGGCCACTTTATTTGGTACACCTGTCCAACTGCTTGTTAACGCAAATTTCTAATCAGCCAATCACATGGCAGCAACTCAATGTATTTAGGCATATAGCAAGGTCAAGATGATGTTGCAATTCAAACTGAGCATCAGAATGGGGAAGAAAAAGGTGATTTAAGTGACTTTGAATGTGGCATGGTTGTTGGTGCCAGATGGGCTGGTCTGAGTATTAGAATCTTCTGATCTACTGGGATTTTCACGCACAACCATCTCTAGGGTTTATAGCCTCCTGAGACTAATCTTTTTTTTCTGTGATTTCCTACATCCTCTGGGTTAAAAAAAAAATCTACAATTTAGAGTTTTTACATTTTGTTATTATTTTTAATTTTACAGCATGTCCACTGTAGTGGACCACAGGACCATTTTAGTTTGAAACGAGCGCCAAACTCAGACAACAAAACTGTACAGGAAATGGCTGTAAAGGGATATTAATTCAATATTAATGTAACAAAAACTAAACAAAAGCCATTTTTTTCCTTTGTATTGAAATTCCTGAAACAGTTTAGTCTGAAAGAGAGCCGGACAAAAAAAAAAACAAAAACAAAACAAAAACAAAAAAAGTGATGTTAACCTCCTAGGGCCCGAGTGTCCACATACGTGGACAGCACATTTTTAGCTCTTAAGTGGCTATTGAAAATACTTTGAATGTTTTATATTTTGTTACAGACATATTGTCACGATCACCAGCGAGATAAAACCACTAGAGATCGCTGGTACACACACACATTCACAAGAACTACAAATCTGCTGAAATATGGACTACAAAACCCAGTCAGGCCACACACAAACACTCACCTGCTCCAAGTCTCCACTGATTAGACTGGCACAGCTGTAGCTGCTCAGATACTGATTACATGGACTATAAGTACTGCTCAAACACAAACACTGTGGCTGAGTCTTGTCTACTGTTTAGTGACACCACAACGCGTTTTCATTTACCTTGTCTTGCCGTGTTTTGAACCTAGCCTTGTCCTGTTTTATTCCTGTCTATTGCCTGCCTTGTGACCATCTGCCTGTTATTTTGACCACGACTCTGGATTGCCCTTATACATCTGTTTGCTCCTGTTCTGATCATTGCTTGCCTGACCATCCAGCTAATAAACCTTCATGTGGATCCGCACCCCTGTTGTCAGTGTCACATCCCTGGTTACACATACAGTGTCATCCTGCAACTGTTTTGCAGCATATGAAATGTCCCATACCCTATTTTTAACTGTCCAAAATGGGGGAAAAAATGTTGTTTTTACTCTCT